>SIXB01006003.1:0-12699 GCA_007018985.1 Anopheles bwambae | reverse complement strand
CAATGGCTTCAAACGTTTGCTTTGTGTACAAACCACAAACATGCTTTTCCCCCCGGGAGGGTGCATTATTGTGTCGATTTGCATGAGCCCTATTTATGAATTCTTGATGCAACATGTGCTCCGCACAACATGCTAAGCTTTACTGAAAAATTCATCACTCCCAGGAAATGCATTCCACAGAAAATTACTTCATGAAGGGAGCTTTATCAACTTTACCTTAATCTGAACAGATGGCACGATACCATATCTACCACTACATCTTTCAACTCTCGTTCGATTCGCTTGCCGATCTTTCCCGGACCAAGCAAAATGCCATCGACAACCTAACGAGAAAACCCGTTCGCATGAATTTAATCTTTTACCTTTCAAACGCCATGCCGGTGCATCGTAGCGTACCTTCAGATATGTCGCACCGGCTCATGTCAGCACATATCAGCTTGAGGGACAGGGCAAGGAAGAAGAAAAAAAAGCCACTTCGCCATCGTTCCGCTTTCACCATGGAACGGCGATCCTTCCAGTGGTGGAATGACCTCAAGCAGAAAGGCACATCATCTTCACTCTTCCGATACGGCAGTTTCAATCGCAACCGGGCCACACTGTGTGATGTGACAGTTCGAAGTCGGGATTGCACTAAAAGTGCACCGTGGCCTGTGGTGGGGTGCATGATCCGGGCCGATGACCACATTTCCGCATGGTTTTTGCTCAACCACAATCGGTTTTGAGTTTAATTGGGTTGTGAAGAGAAACGTGCGGATAAAACTCGTTTATGGCTCCATTTTTGTGTGCAACTTTTAGCTTTGTAACTTTGTGACCTAAATGTGTATATTTAAATAACTTCGTCTTTATTGAAGTGATAGGAAGAGATATTAAATTAACAAAGTCACTAATTCAATTGGGTAGAATATTGTAACAGTTTATTAGTAATCCTTAATTTTGGAACTTATTTAAAGAACATGAAATACTATTTACTTTACACGTTTGATGGATCGTACATAAAATTATCATTTTCTCAATGATCAACATTAAATATTTGTTTCTTTTCTCAAAGAACATTACTATAATTCAAACTGTTTGAGCAGTTTTTTTTATTATTTTTCATTTTGTTTGCCAAACACCCTTCAGAAACACTTTTATGTCACGATCGTGTGCCAAACATGCTTGGCACACCTTGCCAAGAAGAGCAAAAGCTGCATTACTATCACCTTTTACTACCAACAACTACTACTAGCCGCTTGCCCACCTAACTCCGCCACCGAACTCACGGTTGGCTGAATCGATATTTATTATGTTTTATTGATGTCAGCTGCTCACAGCCACACGGGGTGCCATAAGCCCCTTTGTTGCCCAACGGACGCGGGTCGATTCGGTCGGATTGTAGCAACAGCAGCAGCAGCAGCAGCAGCATCAGCCAATGCTCCGTGCCCTTTGGCACTATTAACCATCGTTCTTTGCCCTCCCTTTTCCACTCCCAAAAAAGCCAATAAACGACGTTTCTCGTCATCGAAGGTTCACCTTGCAAGGAAGATGAAGCGGCAGCGCAAAGACGGAACAAAATAAAACACAAACACATCGATCCACACAAAGGGTACCCGTGTTGTGCACGTTGGACCACCGAAGACATCGTGCAACAAATCTGCACCAAACCCATTGCAGCATTGTAAAGGGAGTAAAGGGCAGGGGGGTTGCTGAATGCTCCGAAGGGAATCGCGTGTAATGTAATGCGGCACCACCAACTTGGCACCAACTCACAATCGCAACCAGAACTTCAGCGTCATTCTTATCAATTTCCTTCGCCGGGAGCGTTGCTTTCCGTTCGCCGTTCTGACGGGACGGGATTGGTGGGGTCAGGTGTGTAATGAAGCTTTTCGAGGCGGATTTTTTTTTTTGTTCGAGCGCTTTTGTTGTGGGTTGTGAGCGTCAACGTACAAGGGCGCAAAGAGTGTAACGCAAAATAGGTGGGACAAACGATCGATGGACGGTACAGAAGACAGATAGTGCCACCTGCCAAACAAAAAACTTACTACCACCATGCCCATGACAAACAAACCAATCAAAGTGAACCCCGAACACAGGTCACACCGGCATCCTGGGGCGTTTTAATATGTTTCCACGGTTGGCGGGGCAAAGCAAGCAAACTTGGCGCTACAAACAAATATGCTAGCACCCACCTGCCGTGCCGTTTTTCGGTACAATATTTGAAGCAAATCGTTAAATGCTAAATCGAACCAGTTGTCAGTGCTGTGTTTGTGTTTCCTTTGTAGCTGTGCTGTTGATTGTTTCTTTGTGTTATGCTGTGTTTCGGCCCGACGGGGGAAAAGCTTTTATGGGTGTGATTTTGATCCGATTCGCCTGGAGCACAGGGGGTGCATGCATGCTGCACGATATGCGGCTTACTGCAAGGCACATGCATTATGGAGTGCAGCTGGCACCGTTCGTGACGTTCGTGGATGCATTGTTTAACGGGCACTTGCGTTGGAACATGCAAATAGGAGAAAACATGAACCGTGGTTTTATTGTTGCACGATGTCGCTAATGCGCTTCGAACCTTCGCGATTGACTGGGAAATCGATTCTAATGCGCCAATTTTTATTGTTGCAGTAACGATAAATGTTGGCGAGTGATTTAAAAAATCGTTACTCTCAAAATAACCAATCAATGCATTAAAGAAATAGACAAACAAAAATAAAAAAGTATCAAATAATGGAACACATTTTAATGGAAATGAATCAAAGTGTACTACATTATTAAAAAAGCAATTCTATTACTTAGTTTTTCCTTTTTTTCATTTCTAGTATTGTGTGCTTAGCCACATCTCTTCATTCCTTCATTATGTTTTAAGTTCCATTCTCAACTAATCGTTGTTTTTTTCTTCACTTTCAACATTTCTGCTTTTTCACGTTACCAAGCTTACTTTCAATCCGCCTTTTTAATGTTGCGCTTGTTTTCTTCAATGACTTTCTTCACTTTAGAAACGTTTCCGTTTTCGTTTCACAGTTCAAGCAATTGATATAACAAAACGCTTTTACAAACACACACGCACACATTTTCTTCCTCCTTTTCTGATAGAAATAAAAAGTCGCATTCGTTTCCTCTAGCCGTAATGCTAAGCCAAACATAGATGAATAGAAAGAAGAAGAAAACACATTCCTCAGCTTTTATATACCTTCCATCGGCTGCCAAATTGTCGCATAGTAGCGTTTGTCCGAAAAAAACGCGTGACAAAATACGCAACCAAAACCGCACTCGATTAGCGACACACACATACACACACAATTGACGGTTAATCGCCCGAGTGATCGAAACAAATTGCCAATCAATATGCACACACACACACAAACACCAACTCCGCTTGCTTCCACTATCATTTGACCGCGTTAAACAGCCCTCCGCTCTCCCGCTCTCCCCTTGTTGCAACCTGTAGCGAAACAAAGTTATCGTTCCGTTACCAAAGTTTGGTTGCTTCTCCCTACTCTTGTGCCGCTAACTGTGCGGCACTCATCCATATAACTCCCCCGTTCCCATGTCGTTTTTTTTTCGTTCTTATTTTCGCTCTTTTCCCTGCCAACTTATTCCTTACTCCCCAAAAATAGGAAAACAAAAAACCATCTTCTCCCCTACCTCCCCGCCCACCCCCTCTCGCCATCAAAACAACCGACCCCGTTACGGCGAACCGTGTTGTACCGTGTTGTATTGTGTATTGTTTTTAGTATCAACCAATTTGTGTAATGTCATTTTCCAGCGTCTTCCAGCTGTCCTAAGCAGGATCGGAATAATT
Organism: Anopheles bwambae; assembly: GCA_007018985.1. Taxonomy (NCBI): domain Eukaryota; kingdom Metazoa; phylum Arthropoda; class Insecta; order Diptera; family Culicidae; genus Anopheles; species Anopheles bwambae. Next base: position 8,924 of record SIXB01006003.1, on the reverse strand, counting down.
CTCGCTAGTCCCCTGGTAAGCTATCTTATTTATTCAACCAAATCATCTACTTAACCGAAACCCTCTCCTCGCCCCGCTCCCCCCGCCACCCTCGAAAATCGCCTCTTTCCCTTCTCCCAAAACGCCCGCCGACCCTCCACCATTGTTTATCCATCCAAAGCCAAAGCCTGACCAGAGCCCTCAGGCTCAACATTTGAATCCTTCATTCTGTTTTGTGTTTTGGTTTGAGTTTTGAGTTATTTCCTCCCTTTTTTCCCCCCTTCTATCTAAGACTCCTTAGGGTCTGTCCCTTTGCTCTCTGTCTCTCTTTCTTATCACGACTATAAGCTAGTGCAAATGAAAGAGCAAAGCTAACCCTGAGTGCATTCGCTGCTCCCCTCCATTGCAGCCTAGTGGCTGGCGCTTTTTACTATGAAACCCCTCCATGCTTCAACTGAGCCACGCTGCTCTAAACCTTCTGCTCTGTACTAAATGCTGACGTTTTTCGGTGCTCTTGATGTGTGATAAGCGCTGTCTTGCTACTGCTGCCTGATGCTGCTGATGGTGCTGATAGAGCGACCAAATCTGTCTGGCCTCCTTCTTCCACCTGTGCTCCCTTTTTCTCGACCAGCTGTACAGTCTTGTTTCTGCTGCTACTGTTTGATTTTCAATGGATTTAGGCGGCTTTGTTCCACTCCACGATAAATGGGAATGTGCTCTACCTCTAGTTTGCTGTTCAATTTCCCCACCTTTGACCACCACTGTACTTAGCGTTTTGTTTAATGCTTCAACTTTTGTTAAAAACATAGAAAAAATCGACCCACAATACACCGAATGGTGTTGTGCAGGCTTTTGCAACAGGAACATGGAACAGTAATTAGGAGGAATTTAAGGGCCTACACGTTGTACTGCCGATTTTTTATCACTTACTATCAAGTAGCTCATGTAGAGTTCTGTCGATAAATTGATTTTTTACTGTCACCTTTGCTTTAGTAACAAATACTTGTACTATTACACCACAGAAACATACATTATTAAAAAGCCGTTACATTTTTTGAATCTATTTCAATTCTTCTATTGTAATTCCCGAGATTGAAAATACACTCGTTCTTCTCATTTTTCTCTCTCTTATTTCTCTTTCTTCTTTTTCTTCTTCTTCTTCTCTTCCTTCTGTCTGCTATAACTAACGTCATTTAATTTAAAAAAAAATGTATAAAATTTTAAATTTAAATATAATTGCTAAAAACAAATGTTTAAATTAACGTAAATCTTCCTAACGGCACGATTCTAACAAAAATGCTGAAACCACACCAAAAACCAACCCTTTAAACTTTAACCTTGATGAACCTTTAATTGAATGATGCATTGGAACAAAATGCCAATATCATGCCACGTGCCGTGTTTTCAATCTCTTGCTGCCCGCGTCCAGTCGTCGAGACTGCTTCCGGTAATTTCAGTAAACCGTTTTACCGTAGTCAAATCCAGCTAGCTGTTATTCGTATCACTGTTTCCTTTTTCTGTTGCTCTCTTTACGCAACGGCCGTTTGAGGGAAGAAATGCTGTCATGTTGAGTTAAGCCAGTGCCAGAAAGTGGCACCATCACGCGCCTATTTCTATCGCTGCCTTTCTATATTTTTCGTTTCCTTTTGCTATATCCTTCGTTGCGCTCTCTTTCTGGCTCTCTATTTCTCTCCCTCTTTATCTATTTCCTCCTTTCTTTATCTCTTGCGCTCTTACTGTCCCTCTCGGGACATTCGTTTGATTGTGTTGTTTGTTTTCTGTTGTTGGTTGATGCTTCTCTGTGTCTTCGTTCGTTCATGTGGTCCTCGCGCGTAGATTGCGTTTTCGTGTTGGCCTTGTGTTGTAGTGTGCAACTTTTGTCTGTCATTAGTTATGTTACAACGTACAACACATATGTTAAAGTAAACCATTAATTAAAAAAAAACCTTAAAGCATTAAAAGCATTTAAAATATAAGGAAAACATTATTTTTAACAAATCGCTTCCATGGGCGCATAACAACCAAGCATTAGATGTACAAATATTTGTCAAAATTTTGACTTTGTTTCCTAGTGGGTTTGTTGACTGAAAATAATAACATGCCATCAGTATGATAACTATGTAGTATGTAGTGGCTTTGTTCGATTCAAACGCTTCACAGTTAGTAACAATTAGCTGTTAGTTGCTATTCTAGAAGGAATAGCCTTCACTGCAAATGGAATATAGTGTTCGCTCATCAACCTTGTTAGTCGAGTTGATACTGGTTTTAGATACATTTTTACTTGACATGCTGTTTTTGTCCTAGAATAGACTTACTTGTTACATACATCAATATTGGGTACATCTGTATTTCATCGAAATCACCTTATAACATCATTCCCAACATCCATGTTAACCAACACATAAGAACTTATTCTAAACGAGTTTATTGTTTCTGTTTTGAAGCATAACACAAACCATTTCATGGGTTGAAGAATTCGTGACGTTCAGATCATTGTTGCATCTCATTAGTTTTCATCTCATCGCCTTTTTTCCTCTACGATATGATACAACAGTGTAAACTATAGTGACATTTTTAACAACTCACATTAACGCACGTCCTGTATCACACTTTTATGCCGACGATCGATACCCTCTTCGAGTACAATGTTCAGCACAAAACAGCGTTTTTGTTTGCTGTTTGTCTGCCCGTTAACACACACAACATAACGCTAGTTCCAATCTAACTTCCAATCGAACGACCACTTACCAACGCGGTGTAATATTCATCACACCTCGGGGCAAGTGTGCCTCGAATCATCCAACCAACCACCGACCACCGAAACCCGGGCGCACACCATACTGCCGGAGGCGTACACTAACGAGCTAGCCACACACTAACCCGCCTGCCCCGCCTCCGTAACTCTGTCGCGTAACTCTGTCAGGGTAAAGTGTGTAAAGTTTTAACCTCGAACTTCGAAACCTTGTCTAAACCGAGCAGGAAACAATTGACCGCGAGTTTCACACCGCCATTGCCGCGGAGAAGACAACTCCGGCCACCGCTGCCAGTGTTGCCGCTGCCACCGCCGGTCGGCTCGCTCAAACGCCACCGCATCGCACTGTAGCGCCAGCAGCCACGGCTCCCCCGCTAGCCACAGCGCCCATCGCCCCGCCCATCGCTTCGGCCGCGCCGGCCGCCGCTGTGCTGCTGTGCGAGGAAGGACTTGCCACCGATGCGTCGTCCGCCGGGCCCGGTCTGACCCGGCGCCGTCCCACGGTCGAGACGAAGCTTAACGAGGCCGGGCTCATGGAAACGAGCTTTGTAAGTTGAACCGACAGGGGAGGGAAGAGTGGAAGGTTTTTTTTTCCGATGCCGCAATCTCTGAGTGTCTCCCGCGCTAGCCACGAACCAGACTCGCAAAAGCGGGAGCCACCGGTCCGGGAACACCCGTGGCCTTTTTTTGTGTTTGTTTGTTTCGCTAAGCTGCATTCTGCCGTGGTGTGTGTGTGTGTGGTGTGTCGTGCTGTGTGACTAACTCTGGTGCTGGGGTTTTATGCTAATCCATTTATGCTGTGCTGTGCCCGGTTACTGCTCACGGGATGCCGTTACTGCTGATGAAAAATTCATAGCCATGTTGTTATATGTGTGTGTTTGTGTGTATGTTTCAAATGGGCTTCACGTCGTCTGTGTTTGTGCGTGTGTATGTGTTAGTTGAATGGTTTTGCACTCGCCAAATCACTAACCAATGATGCTCGCCTGCAGGAAAAAAGGGATTCGCTTGTGCCACGGGGCTGTACCGATTGCAGCGAATGGATTCTTTCTACATCGATGCACTTCGATCGATCGACTGATGCGGTGATTGGGGTCTAACTTTGTGAGGCCAAAAACAACGCCATGCTAGTTTTGCATTATGCATTGGGTTTTGTGGTTTTTGGTGCTGTATGGATGCGGCTAGCATCCATCACAGCAGTGGGAAATGGAATTTAAATGTAAATTATTTATTTGTAAACTGGTTTGGCTTATACAATGTACAAACAAACCGTTTTATGTAATGAAATTTTACCAAAGCGGATAATCTTTTGAATTAAAATGTAATACAGTTATTGAAAAATCGTACTCATAACGAGTGTTTTGCAGTGTGCGCCTAAATGTAGGCAATTTGCAAACACGAATCGTATGCAATGCATCGCAAATTCAATCAACCAACCAGCACAAATATTCTTTTACATAAATATTCTTAATTCTTTGTTCGATTGTGATTTATAATGTGAGCTGTGATATTTTATCTACACATAGCATTGCAACGAATGTGCAAATTTGGAATGTTGAACAGAAACATAACATATTATATTCAACGCGTAAATAAACGCGTGCTCTTTTTCAAAACGATTTCTACCCTCCAATAATGAAATAACTTCGCAAATAAATTCTTCAAATAATTGCAAAAGTACATTCAACTTCTGATTTGCCCAGGAATAGTAGTAATTTCTATCAAGAATCGTTCCAAGGTATTCGCCGGAAGCATTTTCCAATAATCGAACTCCACTTTATCTTTGTTGTAACAGCTACGCATTGCAATGTCATCCCATTTGCAATGCAATACAGGCCTTCTCTCGTGCAAATCCCAACCCCAGATGCAATTTGCATTCGAGCCTGCTCCGCAACAACCATTCGCAATTATCTTTAGCATTGCGAGCAGTGCAGTACTGCACCGGAAGCCACCGTGTTACCGTGGCTGCCACCAAGCCCCCGAAACAAGCGCACCCGAATGCAACAGCTCGCCTTAAATCAGCCCAGCCCAGCCTTATATGCTTTGGCGTCCTGCCACAAACCCCAGGCCCAGTGCCGGTTCATTTACTAACAACTGCTGGTTGTTGATGATACTGGTCTATCGGGTTTGCTGCACTGCCTCGTGGTACACTGACGAGCCTAACCACGAGAGCGCCCGTCCGCTGAAAGCCTCTTGCAATCAACGCCCTTTCAAAGGGGTGAAATTATCGGCCCAGACCCCGAAGCCCGGAAGTGAGCTTGTTCAGCTCACCTTTGCAAATGATTTGCCCGTGCCACCGAGAGCCCATGTGTTTGCCTGTTTATGCTCATCCTAGTTTATGTTGCACGCTTGCCGGCACAGGCCAACCAGGCCCAAGCACGAGGATATTGAATGGGCGCCTGGTTTTGGAAAATATGATCGGATCGAGTTGATTATAGAATTTTCGGCTTGCGCCCATTGTTTCTTGTTTCTATTGTAGCTTTCAACAAGGCTTCGGGAAAGCAGTACCGAATGGTTCGGGAAATTGAGGGAACTTTTCTGTTTGTGGAACCGTTTTCGGTACATTCGGTCAATCCAACGCTTCCTTCTATTTTCCACGTTCCAACCAAAACAATCGTTCATCATCTTTATTGGTGCTGGCAGTGGAGTTTTCCTTCTGCGCTACCTTTCCCCATACATTTCTTACCCTTACTCGCAGCTAACGACATTGCTTACAAACTTTGATGATTACCGCTGTTTGTAACGACGAGTGGCACAGCTCCGCGGGGCAACGGTTTTGTAAGGATCGGATTTGGTGACAAGGTTACGGCGCTCGGGCCAAAGCACATTAATCATATGCTGTGAGCGGTGAGCGAATGGAAGGCTTTTGGAAGGCGGCATTAAATTAAATTCTTTAAAGCACTATAAACCTAATCAGAAACCGTTCAAGGTTGCTTCGAAGAGGGTACGAACAGTGAAGGACTTGCGTTATTTATCAACTAGGTTTTTTCCCCTAACAGTTACTTTTTAAACGGGATGAAGGTTTTCTTTTTGCTTCAAACAGTAATTACCCAAACTTGGTTTTATGCAAACTTTTGAAGTATATTTTTCGAAACACTATTCTTTTTTAATATCCAATCATGTGCCACGTACCCGCTTTGTACATACATTGTAGCTTGTATCTAATTTTATCAGTATTACGTGTAAGCTTTCGAAAGCTCTCGGCGCCTTTGCCGTGAAGGACGATAAGCTTTCTTCCATTTTACACCCATCGCAATCTCGCAGAAAGTGAAGCGTTTGGTGCAATTTCCCACTCCCATTTTTGCCTCCTTCCTGCGTTGTTTTTGGTTCTTCCTGCTTTATTAGCCGGACCAGTAACCCGTACCATCGCTTTCCAGGGATTTGTCCCGCTTGCTGGTCCGAGCACCGAACGCTGTGCGCTGTGCGGCTTCGTGCGTTGCATACAACGTACCTGTGTCTTTTTTTTTGTTTTTTGAGTACGATGGTTGATGGATAGTTAGCTAATTGCATTTCGGTAATGAGTGGACTGAACCGGTCCATTGTTTTCCCCTTCAACGGTGCGCAAAATTGCGAGGAACAAAATCATTCTTCATCGCTTTTTTCCATTCCTTGTACTCGTTCCTCGTCACCTCGTTCTCCCCTGTTCCTATTCCCCCTCATTTCCACGGTGTGTTCTTTTCCTGCAGTCGTTTTACCATGTGCACCCATACACCCATAATCTAGCCAAAGGTAGAAGAGCGTTCTTGCACGTCACTTACCGCTGGTAAAACGGTATGACCGGCGAGGATACATCGAGCGGTTGAGCTTTTGTACTAAAGTGTGCTTGCGACGCCTAGATGTATGCAATCGCGATACACCGCAAGCGCTGCTGAAGGATTTAGAACTTTAGAGTATTTTATGGAAATCGATTGAATGAATTACGCGCTCTCTTTTGTTTTTTCCAAAATTTCCCAACACATAAAGGTGTCACAGCATAACAAGGCAACATGTATCCTCGCCCTCGTATGCCTCCCCTGTCACTAGTGTTGTCACCCGTGTGGCCTTTACATGTGTCCCATCTCTGTCGAGCGCTGCCTCTGTCCGCGTCCTAGCACTACCGAGCCTGTGTAATAATTAGTTTCATGTTTTATTCTCTTCCTGCTATCCCTCCCCGAACTAACATCTCCAACACCTTTCGACGTGTACGTGTACGTGTGTATGTACCTATTCTGGCTGTCGTTTATTTTTCAATGTTGAAAATTAAACCAACACCGCAAAAAAAACTACAACACCTTTCGTCTTCCACACACACATACACAAAATCTTCCACGCCATCGCTCTCGTCCCTGTCTGGCTGGAATTGTCAACTTATTCACCCTTCACGCGTCCCCGTAAACTCCGGGCTGTACGATCGCACCACGATCACCTTGTGTGGACAAACTAACCTCCAAACCTCACCCTTGCCGCTCTATCTCTTCTCATCTCCGTCATCATTTCGCGTGGAAATGCCTTACTCCTATCGTAGCCGGTAAGTGTGTCCTGTTATCCACCCGAAACGCAAACCTACAGCCCAATTGCAGAATTAAAGACTTTACCTTATCCCCACAAACTCACACCCACACACACACACCAGCACGACCTGACATGTTGCTACGTTCACTGACAACGACCACCGTTTTCCGACCACCTTCCGTACTTTCGGTGCAAGAGATGCCGATAAAGCAACGAACCACTCCTACGAGAACGAGATAACACACGAAACGAAGCGAGAATGAACATTAAGATAACATTTGCCAATCCATTTAAAGATGGGAGCGAGAGGGTGGAGGAGGTTGTAGACAAGGGGTTTGTACTACCAATTGCTTCACACTCCACCGCACCCTCTCGGGGTATGGTTCTTTTGCCCCAAACTGGAACATGCTGCTGCTGGTTCTCCTGCTGAATGTTGCTAGCATAATTGAAATACCGTCAACGAATGAATGATTACCCAGCTCTCTCTCTCTCAACGGCTGGAAAGTCTGCCTTCCGCCCTCCCCCTCCCTGCGGGTGGTGAATGGTGGCAATTTTATATTCCATGTGCACCTCACCTCAGCAAGGAGTGCATTGTACCTAACATTGGAAACGGTTCACACCTCCCAAGAGAAATGGCGAGCGAATGGATGGTCGAACAGAAGGAGGAGGCCGTGCACCATCCAACCGTACTTCGCCCCAATCAAAATGGGTGACAATTTTAGCATGCCACTAGAATATGTAATTTATGGATGGGCCGGGGGGCGAGCTTTTATATCTTCTCATCCTTCGTCCGATGAGACACAACGCAAGCGACTTACTAATGGTCGGTCGCTCTTCGGTCGGTTCGTTAGCTGTTGTCGTGGTAAGCGGTTGAACTCTTGCACCAGACGATGGTGATAATCAAATCGTTCGTAAAGTGCTTCAGGAAGATGCTAAGATGGTATTGTTTATGTTTTACTTTTCATATTAAACTAACCTCTCTAACCCAGAATGAGATTTTAAGTGCGCCCTGTGAGCTTAACCAGGAAATAACTGTGAATATACTAACACCTCAAACTTAACACACAGGACACGCTTACCCTAGACTGATTTTCTACATTTTCTTTATGTTTGTGTGTACTGTTTATGTTATGTTATTCAGTTTTCAGTTTGCAAAATTTAAACCTAGACCGTCGATAATAATTAGAACATAGTGCGCACCCTTGCTCCAGGAATGTACTCCGTGCACGTGCTCCACGATTAATGTTATCCCTTAGTAAATCGTTCCCACTATTCTTTCTCTCTATCTGTATCTCTCTGTCCCCTTGACAATGTTGTGTTGCCTACTTCTAGCATTCTATATACCCTCTGTCAACTGGGAAACTAGTTTCCAGTTCGCTGTTTCTATACACACATGATGAGACTCCGACTTTCTAGAACTGTACTATAATTCGCATTTTTCTAGAACTCTGCTTCTCCCGAACGCTTTGCCAAGACACGTGTGAATAATTTGCTTCAACCAAAGGCAACAACTAGTGTTGTATGTGTGCCGATCATTTGTATCTAGTGTCCTAGCGTTTGTGAATATCTGTGCGTGCGTGTATGATTTGTAGTGTTTTCTTTTGAAGAGCCTTCCGATTACTTGCCGTGTTTTTAACTCCACAAACCCCTTTTTGTGTCACAGAGTGAAGCTGTTTTGTGTGCAAACACCTTAAATGGTTAACTG
>SIXB01006002.1:0-12695 GCA_007018985.1 Anopheles bwambae | reverse complement strand
TTGTTGATAAACGGTTAGCAGAAAACATCATCCGGCCCAGTAAATCTCCTTATGCTTCTGCGCTTGTCCTCGTTAGGAAAAAGAGTGGCGAGGTTCGTATGTGTGTGGATTACCGGCCCCTCAACAAAATTACAGTTCGGGACAATTATCCTCTACCCCTTATCGAAACTTGTTTGGAGGATCTGTGTGGAAAAAAAATCTTCAGTTTGCTGGTTTTAAAAAGTGGATTCCATCAAGTCCCAATGAGTGAGGAATCTATCCCTTACACTTCTTTTGTGACCCCAGATGGTCAATTTGAATATCTGAAAATGCCCTTCGGTCTTCGTAACGCCCCTTCCGAATTCCAACGTTTTATTAATTCTATCTTAAGGGAATTCATTGATGATGGCAGAATAGTAGTGTACCTTGATGACATCATCATCGCTTCTACCGATCTTAGCTCTCACTTCAGTACCCAGTACGTATTCCGTATTAGAAAAGATCAAGCAGCATAATTTGGAACTTCGTCTTCACAAGTGCAAATTTGTCCATGAAGAAATATAATACTTGGGCTACAAAGCTAACTTTTCTGGAATTCAGCCTAGTGATAGGCACATTAAAGCACTTACTAATTACCCTATGCCCACTAATTTAAAGCAACTCAGACGTTGTCTTGGTCTGTTTCCATACTTCCGACGGTTTGTTCCATCTTTCTCTTGCATCGCTAAACCTTTGACAAAACTTCTTCAGAAGGACGAAGTATTTAACTTCGATTCAAATTGTGTGCATGATTTTGAAACCTTACGTGACAAACTTGTGCATTCTCCTGTCCTTTCCATATTCGACCCAAAACGGGAAACTGAATTACACTGTGACGCAAGTTCCTTTGGTTTTGGCGCTATTCTCCTTCAGAAACAGGATGACAATAAGTTGCACCCTGTTGCTTACTTTTCCAAAACCACTTCAAAAGACGAGTCCAAGTTACACAGTTATGAGCTTGAAACTCTTTCCATCATTTACGCTCTTAAGCGCTTCCACACTTATGTTCATGGGCTCCCCATCAAGAAAGTTACTGACTGCAACTCTCTGGTCGAGACTCTTAAGAACCGTAATGCTTCCGCTAAGATTGCCAGGTGGTCCTTGTTTCTGGAAAATTACGATTATACCATCTGTCATCGCTCAGGCACTTCTATGCCCCATGTCGACGCACTGAGTCGCACCGAAGCTGTGGGTGCCATCGGTGAGATTGACCTTGACTTCCAGCTTCAAGTAGCTCAGACACGTGACCCATCTATCGAAGCTCTTAAACATCGGTTAGAATCAGAAGAAGTTGACGGATTCTTACTTCAAGATGGGCTTGTCTATCGCGACATACCTGATGGTCAACCTCAATTGTATGTCCCTTCGGAGATGGTCGACAACGTAATTAGACACACTCACGAGCGAATTGGCCACCTGGGCATAAACAAAACCCTTCGCAAAATCAGTCAGCATTACTGGTTCCCACACATGAAGCCCACTATTGACAAATTCATTAAGAACTGCCTCAAGTGCATTGTTTATTCTGCACCTCATCATACTAATGCCCGGAATATGTACAGCATCCCTAAAGAACCCTTACCCTTCGATACCATCCATATCGACCATTTAGGAATTCATTAAGAACTGCCTCAAGTGCATTGTTTATTCTGCACCTCATCATACTAATACCCGGAATATGTACAGCATCCCTAAAGAACCCTTACCCTTCGATACCATCCATATAGACTATTTAGGTCCGCTCCCTAGTGCTCCCTTACGCAAGAAGTATATACTTGTTGTTATCGATGCTTTCACTAAATTAACCAAACTTTACCCAACCTCCTCAACTAATGCGAAGGAAGTGTGTTCTGCCCTTTCCCAATATATGTCTTACTATAGCCGCCCTAGGCGGATTGTTGGCGATCTAGCTACTTGTTTCCCCTCAACCTTGTTTGAGGACTTCTTGGAATCGCATAACATTAGCCAACGCCACCGGATCCCCACAAGCCAATGGACAGGTAGAACGGGTGAACCGTGTGTTGCGTCCTATCCTTAGCAAACTATCTGATGCTCCAGACCAGACCGATTGGGTATCCAAGTTGCGGTCAGCCGAATACGCTTTAAACAATACCGTCCACACATCTACGAACTTCTGCCCCTCTGTCCTACTCTTTGGTGGTGAGCAACGCGGTAAAGTTCCAGACGAGTTAGCCGAATACCTGGATGAGAAATTCGATCAAGCCTCTAGGGACTTAGAAGCCATTGGGACTAAAGCGTTAGAAAACATAGAAGAGTCTCAACGGAAGAATGAGGAATACTTTAGCAAAAAGCACAAACCACCACACTGCTATAAGGAAGGTGACTTAGTGGCTATACGTTACTCTGATACGACCGATAGCGGTAATAAGAAGCTCAATCCTAAATTCAGGGGACCTTACGTCATCCATAAAGTGTTGATGATGATGATGAGTCCCACCTCTTATCCCGATATAGTATTGAGAGGAACGATTGTATCTTATCGATAATTGTGTTGTTGTAAATTAGTAATTAAGCAAATAATCAAATCATAAGGCAAGTAAGTATTTCAAGAACGTGGTGGCTACAAAACTTATATTCCTCTTTATGAAGCAGTCATGGTCGGTCTCAATACATGGTACCTGCTTTCGTTTCTCTTGTATAGTCAGTTCAACCTACAACCAACTAATGGCGATAGAGAACCACTTTCAAAACTATCTCACAGCGTACTTTTTCCTTATTTCGTTACTGTACAATTTATGACGATTCACGTTTCGGGTTGCATTGGACCAGACCACTACCCCCACTCAAATTATATATACTATTTTTCGCGCGCGTGTCTCAATGCTATATCGACTCATTCTTTTCTTTTATTTTTGTTTTTGTGTTTACTTGTTTATTTATTTTAACTTTTTTAAATTTCATTTTAAAAAGATGAAATCAAAGAGATAAAAGCAAAAAAAAAAGCTAAAATCATCATCGTTATCAAAGCTGGCGATGACAAGTGAGGTTTGCACAACAAGTGACTAAAACATTTATTTATCATTTTATATTTCATTCACGCTTTCGCGGATTTCGTCTTTTCTAAATTAATCTACTTACTTACTATTGTCACAACAGTCATACTTCATACTAAAGTGGCCTTGATGTGAGTTGCACACAGTCTCTTAAATTGGGGTATAGTCTCTGCATTACAGACCACTCTGGGCATCATATTAAAAGTTTGTATGCTTTTGAAAAACAAAGAGTTCTTTGCTGATGCTGTCTCAACCTTAGGAACTCTCGGGTCTGCTGCTCTTCTTGTGTTGTAGTCGTGCACATTTAATCCTCGAACATCCCGATCACAAAGATATTGAGGCAAGTGACTGTTCAAGAGTTTATAAACAAAAATCATTGTTTGGTACATTACCCGCTGTTTCACCGACATCCATTTTAGGGTATCCAGCATAATCAATGACGACGTATACCATCCGCATCCTAGAATAGCTCGCATTGCTCTGTTTTGCAGTTTTTGCATTCTTGTCATTTGTCCTGCATTAGCCATAAAAATAATTGACGGACAAAAATCCAGATGAGGAGCCACAAGAGACTTGTAAAGGTGTATCTTTGCAAAAACACTTAAGTCTTTTTTTAGTCGACAAATAATCCCGCATTTTTTCGCCATTTTCTTAATGATATTATCAATGTTTTAAATTTCAGTTTTTCATCTATTGTGACTCCAAGATATTTTATTTATTTAACTCTCTCTATGGCCTCGTCATCAATATTGATCTGTAAGTCAAAGAGGGTCTTGGTACGGGACAGCACTAACATTTTAGTTTTTTTGCAATTAATTTCAATTTTTTGTACTTCAACCTTTGATCTAGAGAGGCCAGATCCTCATTCAGCTTTGTTGTTGCTTCTTTTACAGAGCTACAAGAGAGAAAGACCACCGTGTCGTCAGCAAAGAGATTAATATCACAACATTTCAATACATTTTTCATGTCATTTATATGCATAATAAACAAAATAGGACCAAGCACACTTCCTTGGGGGACTCCCAATGAGTTTTCAAGAGATTCCGATATTGTGGTTTTAAAACGAGTTCTCTGAGTTCTTCCTTCTAAATAATTTTTAAACCAATCATTTTCTTGTCCCACAACACCGAAGTTTTTTAAGGCATTGATTAACAAAGGTCTCGATATTGTTTCAAAGGCTCTTTTCAAATCTGAAAAGACAGCTAATGTTATATGTTTTTTTGTTAAAATTGGTTTCCACTTCTCAATTACAAGGTTCAGAGCTGTTTCACAGGAATGAGATTCTCTATATCCTGATTGTTCTGAAACTAATAATTTATTTTCCTTTAAGTATTGAACCAGTTGCTCCTTCACCACGAGTTCTTAAATTTTTTCTAGGGTGTTTAGCATATTTATCGGTCTGATCTCTTCTGCAATGATTGTACCATTAATCTTAGAGATGGAAATCACTTTTGATTCTTTCCAAATATTTGGAAACTGTCCCGTAATTAAAGAATCGTTAATAATGTTAAGTAACGCGTCCCCTGTGACACTGAGACAATCTCGTATCACTTTACCATTTATATCATCAAGTCCAGAAGCTCCTTTCAATTTGAAACAGATTCTTTGGAGTGTTTGAATATCAATCGGCTGAAAGTGAAATCTTTTTCTTGTTTGCTCAATATTTTTAATTTACTCTGGTTCATTGCATTGAGGAATGCTTTTATGTATGTCCATAACACTATTGACAAAGTGTTCATTAAACAACCGGGCAATTTCTGATTCATCTTCAATTATCTTGTCATTAAATTGCACTCTACCTGTTTCATTGGAACCTGTTTACAACCAACTTTTTAACAACTTACACAATTGTTTGCTATCATTTTTCGAATCATTTATTTTTCGCTCAAAATAATTTCTTTTCGTCATTCTGAGCTCACGTAAGTAGCAATTTCTACTGGTTTCATAAGATAACCAGTCTAACTCTGAATTGGTTTTTAAAAATGTGAAGTAGCGTTTGTCCAAGCGCTGCTTCTTACATTGTAAATCCGCGGTGTACCAATTTTGATTATTGTTATTATTTACTACAGCAACATCAATGAGTTGAGCTATACTATTTTTTATTACTTGTTCTAGCCGGTGTGCTTTATCATGCAAACATACATTTGTGATTGGTAGATTAACATTCACAGATGAACATATTTTGTCTTTACTGCATCTTTTCCAACTTTTAAATGTTTTTTTATTGTTTAATGAAACGTTGCATTTTTGCAACGTTAGAACAATGGTTTCATAGTCTGCTATTTTCAATGTAGGATCAGTCTTCGCTATGAATGAGTTATGATTGCAGTATACATGATCTATTAGAGATTTACTTCGCTGAGTTATTCGAGTTTCCTCAGAGATAATCTGATTCATGTTCAAAGATTCCATTAGCTGTCTCACTGGTTTAGATTCTGCGGAGTTCAACCAATTGATGTTAAAATCTCCTATTAGAATGTTGTCTTGTCCAAGATCAAGAAATTTATCAAACCACCATTCGAGTAAATTAACAAAATGGGCATTGCTAGAACTTGGTGAATGGTACACTAGACTAAATATGAATGATTTCTTACTTATTGTCGCTGAAATTGATAAAAACCAGTTACCATCGCAAGCTTCATTAATTAAAATTTTGTAAATTATCGACTCTTTTATAAATATAGTCACACCTCCAGTATGTCGAGAATTGGATAAGCATGAAATTTCCGTGAATCCACGAATTCCATACTGTTCGAAAGCTTCAGCTTCCACAATGTGTGTTTCGGTTATAAACACTAACCAAGGTTGAATTGTTTGTACAATATGATTCAACATTATGTGACTAGACGACAATCCAGCCACAATCATGTATAACATCTGTATGTTCTTACTTTGTTTATTCTGCAATTGCTACTTACATAATTACTGTTTTCTTGATTTCAACCATTTAAACGTGGGACATTCTTTACTGAAGGCTGAATGAGCAGTGTTCAGTTTTAATCCTCTTTGCATATTTTGGGTGGAACAGTTAATGCAGCTTTCAGATGACGACTTACAATCTGATGTTTTATGTTTACCACTACATTTGGAACAAGTTTCTTCATTATCACATGTTGCTTTTATGACCAAATTGTCCGCACTTAAAACATCTCATAATATGAAAAGATTCATGTACGTAGACTCTATCAAATCCAATATTAATCTTTTTTTTCTCTGTCTAAGTAAATTGCTGTGTCGTGATCCACCTCAATTATGACATTATACTTTTTGTTTTTATAGTCAGCTTTTTCAAATTTTCCCAAAATTTTGATGTAAGTTGCTGAAAAGCCATTATTTTGCGTTTTGATGAGATCTACCATTTCGTCTTCTTTGTAATTTTCCGACAAACCGATAATACGGATCTTTCTAGTTGGCAAGGAAGTTAGATACTGCTCACCCAAAGATGTCTGTATTTCCTTTCTTATATGGTCAATCCCTTCTTGTGAAGCCCATTCAACAATAATTTGACCAGGCTTACCATTACGGAAATTTGTTATTTTATGTATTCTTGGATCCAAATTCGCTCTCATGTCGCTTCTAGTTTTGTCACAAGTTTGATCTTTCTTTGGTATAATTATTAAAGTACCAGTATTGTTTTTTACTTGATTATCTATGTTTGAGACATTGGGATGTTTGGTATTTCTAGGAGTTTCCATCCTTCCACTATTTGTCCTTTTTCTTTTACGAGTTACAGTTGTCCATTCTGTTGTACCTATTGAATCAGTGTGTTTTGTATCCTGCAAAATAAGGGAAGTTGCATCAGATTTTTCTACCAAGTTTTTTTTGTGGCATATTGCATGCAACTTTTGCATTTAATTTTTTCTCAATGCTAGAGATGCCGGTGTTAACCGCATCACTAACACTACTGGCCAATTTCGTTTCAATAGCATCAATCGAAGTTTTCTGCATATTGGTAATACCAATGCTAACAACTTCACACACACTCTTTTTAATTTTCTCCTCGATAGCAACAAATGACAATTTAATATTTTCTAAAATCGCTTTGATTTCTAGTATTTCGTCGGATTTTGATGCACCTGAGCCTTCTTGTTCCAAGCAATCATCGCACCAATACTTCACGTTCACTATGTCGTTAATCATCTTAGCCGCTGGCTTAGTAAGCCTTGTGCAAGCTCGATGAAATTGACCATGGCATATACCCATACAAGTAACCAGGTCGTCACAAATCAACACCGGTCTTATACATTTCTTGCAACTCATGACGAGTGTTTACAAACACTCATCAGCACACCGAGTGTATTAGTAATGATCGATGCCCGTTTTGCTTACAACTAATACTAATACACGTTATACGCTATTTCAGGAAATCCTCCTTTGTTCGTACAGTTCACGAACACATTGGAGCTGTTTACAGCTACTGAAACAACACAAAATAAATTAATTAAAATCAAGCGTATTTTAATCGTCTCTCGATACAACTTCACTACATATCAAAGTCCTGTTATTCAGTCGTCATGTGTAACAAAAATTTCCACAATATTTACACCCTTTTACCACTTTAAACACTTCAACAGGGAGAGCAACACAAACTACACTTCACTCATCATCGCACAACAGCGAAAAAAAAAATGATAGGTACGTGGTACGCGATGTAGAAGGATGTCAACTCACACAACTACCCTACGATGGGGTTCTAGAAGTAAATAAGTTGCGACGTTGGACCGAGTCCATTGATTAGGAAATTGAGGGTAATTTATTGTTCAGGATAGCCGAGCTGTAACGTCCGGACTTCTATCGCCCACTGTGCACTCCACCCGAACCCCGAACGCAGCAGTATAAACGCATTATACTTTGACCGCTGGAGCACCCGGTGTGCAAGATGAACTGTCATATAGCGCGTGGCCACGGAGCTGAAAAAATGTTGAAAATTTTTTCAACTGTGACAAAATTGTTTGTCAACTGCAAAAAAGAGCTTTTCTCGTGGCCGCACCAAAAACATACACAAGAGCGAAAAAAAGCTCCAACATCTGAATATCATCGATATTTTGTTTAAGAAGTACTAAATAGGTACAAAAATCAATTAGAATCATGCATTTTAGCATTATTATCATAACAATGGGTCACAACTGCGCCAAATAGCTGTTTGTTTACACTTTTTCAAGGACGTAAAATTTTGTCAACTTTTGTCAACTTTTTTTCCTGGCTGCTCCAGGTTACAAAATTTTGACAAAAGCTAACATTTTGAAAAATTTGTCAGCATTTTGTCACTCCCATGGCCTTTCGCTTATAGAATAAAGCTCTCTTCTTGGCGCGACATTGAACTGAACAGACGTAAGCCACTGACTTCTGCGTATAATTAGTTGTGTGCTCTTCCGAATTGTGCTAAATCTTATTAAAACGGCCAATTAACCTTCCGCTACCCGTAAAACGCTTGGTCGTTACTGTTGTGGCTGCGAGTTGTACTCCCCTGGCTCATAACTGGTGTCGGACCATGATGCTAGGAAGGCGGCTAATTAGGTGTAATTGTGTAATGAGAGCGTATTTATAAGGATTGGAATTCGGAGAGCCGTGCAGGGCTTGGGAGAAGGACAGATCGCTCTCTCTTGATTCGGACTTGGTTGCGAGCAGACGTGTGTCGTGATAGTTGATTTTATTGTTAATATATAAGTTTTAATTATATTAATTGTATTCGCGTCACATATGCAAATCGGAACACAACAGTGGTGACGAGTCTAATATTTTTCGTTTTATCTGTTTTATTTTACCCACGTGTCGAAAATTCCGCGACCACAACGTAAACGACGGAGAATGAGCACCAATGAAGCTAACGGTGCCGGCGTGCAGCCCGAAGAGGATCAGCGGCGTTCGTCATTTGGACGGTCCAGTGCATTGGACCCGGTGCAAAAACACATTGGATCCGTTGTTGGAGGTGTAACGCAGCACCATCCCGGCCCCTTTCCGGAGCAAGCTGCAAATTTTGGGCGAGATGACCGGCCTGCGCCATTGCACTCGGGTGTCCCTCTGCCATCGCTCTTTGCTGTTCAACATGGACCATCGCAACCATTGCCAACGGGGTCGATGATCTCGGGCTCCAACACCAGTGGCAACACGATGGCAGAGACGTTACAATTGCTTCAACAACAGATGGCACAGCAACACCAATTATTGAACCAACTTATGTGTCAGCGAATCCAACTGTCCCCAGCTTCCAGCCAGAGCAGGTTATCGAAGCGCTCTCCAGGAACATCACGAAGTTTCGTTTTGATGACGAGAGCGGTATCACCTTCAGAGCGTGGTTCTCACGCTACGATGAGCTTTTTAAGAAAGAAGCTGCCCGTATCGATGATGCAGCGAAGGTGCGTCTGCTGCTACGCAAGCTAGGTCCCATGGAGCACGACAGGTATTTATCTTTTATTCTACCTGCGCGCGCGAGTAATTTTCAATTTGAGGAAACGATATTAAAGCTCGCAACGTTATTCGATACGCGTGAATCGTTGCTAAGAAAGCGTTTTAAATGCCTACAATTATGTAAGAAAAGCAGTGAGGACCATCTTACGTTTGCGTGCCGGCTCAACAAAGCGTGCGTAGATTTTGAGCTTAGCAAAATGGGCGAGGATCAACTAAAGTGTTTGCTAAAGTGTATGCGGTCTAAAAGACGAAACTGATAAAGATATGAGAACTAGGATGCTAGCACGCATTGAGGATAAGCCAGATGTAGCTTTACAACAGTTATCTGCCGAGTGCCATAGGGTCATAAACCTACAACGAGACAGTGCGATGATTGAATCGAATGCTCAGGATAGTAATGTATTTGCCGTGCAGTCCTGGGAACAGCGGTTCCAACGCTCGCAACCAGTGCAACCTAGAAAGCCCAGGTACCTTTGTTTCGAGTGTGGTGAGCAACACTGGGTTAGCGAGTGTCCGTTTCGCAACAATAAGTGCAGTGATTGCAATCGTTTTGGTCACAAAGACGGTGATTGCAACCGAGAGGAGAATCAGTATCAGAATTTTAAGTGTAAAAAGGATTCAGGATATAATGGTCGGCATGTTTCTAAAACTAACGTTATGACAGTGTATGTGGCAAATGTAAAAGCTCACTCACGGCCTCGTTTCGTGGATGTTAAGCTTAAAGACACTCCAGTCTGTCTCCAATTGGACACAGCCTCCGATATAACTATTATAAATCGAGAGACATGGCAACATATTGGAAGTCCTAGTTTGGCACCATCGTCAGTTCTAACGAAAAATGCTTTAGGGTCACGGTTGGCAATTGATAGTGAATTTGTGTGTACCGTGAGCTTAGGTGAATATACAGCGCAGGCGATAATACGGGTTACAGAAATTAACCTGATACTTCTTGGCGCAGATTTGATTGATGTTTTGAAGCTAGGTTCAATTCCAATGGATGTATTTTCAAGCCAAATAATGATTATTAACCATAAACATCGTGATATAGAAGGTATGATCGCCAATGTGCAGATAGATGATTTAAAGTATGTAGCAAACGATTATTTAAACGCTATTCCGATGGTTCATGAGGAAGTTGCCGATGCTACGCGTAGAGATACAATACGTAGCAGATTATACGCTTATGTAAAGAATGGCTGGCCATGTGAAATTTCATTGAACAAAGAGCTTGAAAGTTTTTACAACGTTAAAGATGGCTTAACTATAGAAAAAGGGTGCATAATAAAGGGCGGAGCGAGGATAGTAATACCAAATGCACTACAGAAGCGATGCCTTGACCAGCTGCATAAGGGTCATCCAGGCATAATTAATATGAAATCAAAAGTTGTTGCATTTACTGGCCATTAATTGCATTGTTGCATTTACTGGAAACAGACATAGTTCTGGTGGTTAACAATTGTAATACATGTCAGGTCGCAGTAAAAGCATCACCAAAAGACCAAATAGTAAATTGGCCAAAGTCACTTTTAATTAAACCTAGTTATGCGGAGATTAATCCGGTCGATGTTACACCGAGGTTGCATGTAGGCGAATTGATATATATGAAATATTTCATGCAAAATAATTATATATGGATTTTCGGCAAAGTAACTAAACGCATAGGAAATGTTAGGTATGAGATCAATACTGGTGATAACCGTAGGTATAGACGGCATATAAATCAACTACGAAAGTGTATTCCGACCAATGATCGGGAAAAATACTAAACTGCCATTAGATATACTATCGCGGCAAAGTCATGCCAGTGCATGCCAGTTGGAACGATATTCTCGCCGCTCTTCTCGAGTTAGAAGACCGACTTGTAGATTTGAACCGTACCAACTGAATTAAGGGAAGGAGATGTTGTGGCTGCGAGTTGTACTCCCCTGGCTCATAACCGGTGTCGGACCATGATGCTAGGAAGGCGGCTAATTAGGTGTAATTATGTAATGAGAGCGTATTGATTAGGATTGGAATTCGGAGAGCCGTGCAGGGCTTGGGAGATGGACAGATCGCTCTCTCTTGATTCGGGCTTGGTAGCGAGCAGACGTGTGTCGTTGTTGATAGTTGATTTTATTGTTAATATATAAGTTTTAATTATATTAATTGTGTTCGCGTCACATATGCAAATCCGAACAAAACAGTTACACTCGCAAAGCCCAAAATATATTTTTAGAGAATATTTCATCGAGAAAAAGTGGTAGAAAAATAAAATGAACCATTTAAAAAAATGTAAACAATGTTTGAATCCTGAGGACCTTACGTCAAGTGACGAATTGTCAAAATGCTCTAGATGCCACCACCTGGTATTTTTAAATCCACCATGGTTTGATGCATGACTTCACCATCATGGAATACGGCCTGACAATCCGCCCGCACAACAAAATCGAGCAGTTGTTGAGCTCGGTTTCTAGGTCGCTTTCCGCTGAAACCGATCGAGAAAGCGACGGGACGGCCGCATGCGGCTCTGACGATACAAACAAATCGGCTTCGACGGCACCTATTGTTTACTAGTGACTCCGGGTGGCTCCAGTTGGCTTCGTACGAAAATATCCCAAGTAGCAACCAAAGCCTATTTCTCCCAGAGTCAACCCCCTCATGTCCACAAACTGCCTTCGCTTACTATTCCTATCTCATTTATACATTCCACAACGTTTGTTGCATTCTCGTTCATCAGAGTGTTAGTCAATTCTCTCTTGCCACTCGAAGAGATTTCTCCTGCTTATTTCGTGTGTTTAACACTCTAGGCGCTGTGTGGCTCGTTTTGGAATCACAGCTTTGTTCACTCTCCTTCTCTGTGATTGGTCTCTCAGCAACTCTCAGCAGAGCGTATTGCCGCGGGAAGAAAGAGAGAGCGCATATTGCAGAAGCGGCATCGTATGTGAGGATCGGAAAGAGAGAGAACGATCGTAAGCGAATGAAACGCTCTCATCGCTCTCTTATGTTGTACTGTATTCTCCGCAGAAAGCTAATGCAAAATGCCAGCGCCCAGACCCTACAAGCAAAGAGCGGGTAATTTTTATCATGGTGTGCGTAAAAACCTAGAATCAAGCCGATGGAAGATTTCCTAGGCTTAAAAAAAGGGGAGAAAATCGGTACCACGGTTCTCTCCCGCTCCCATATGAAACACACGGTGCGCTCTCTCGGTTTCCGAGGTTCTTTTAAAAGTATTCTCGGAAACCGAGAAAGAACCTCGGAAACCGAGAAAGCGCACCG
>SIXB01006001.1:0-12700 GCA_007018985.1 Anopheles bwambae | reverse complement strand
AGCTAAATACACCATTTTTACGAAACGTTAAATGAGAAAATTATCTTTTGTTTATGAGAAATAACCTAATTTCTATTCAAACTAAAACACTTAAACGTTGAAGCTCTTTTGCATTAAAATCCTCATTATTTGGACCTAAATACATGCCTGATGATCGATTACGTTCGTTAATGGACCAATAGTGCCTTGAAATATCATTTTGTATTCACATGTTTTACTCAACGTTTCAAGAGTATCAAAAGTATTTTACTTGCACACAAAAAGCATCGTTCATACAGGGATAGCAGAATGTATCAAAATAGTAAAATTACTTTGATGTACATGACACTTCATTTTCCCACCGTCGATTTGATTTGATTTAGTTAAATAGTTAGGAATAATTATACTAAACAAAACATGAATCTCTCATGCATCATCATATCAGAGTAAAGATCAATTTTTCAAATGTCAGCAATTGTTAAGCAGTGTAGTTCGACGCCGTTTAACATCGATCGAAATCAACCAACCATTTACGCCCGCAGTGTACGATATCTGTAGAACAAGCCAAATTCAAATTATGTATCACACGCGCAATTAACGATAATGCTGGATGGTGTCCGAATGTAGTGCAACATTAAACTCCCTTATGAGGCTTAAATGGAGATTTATGTATTGCAGTGGTGGTATGTTTCCGTGGTACATTAGAGCAACTAGCCTCCAGAATCCCTAACAGCAAATAATCAACGCTAAATATCCCCTTTAAGAGCTGCCTGGCAATATCATAAACAACACATTAGCTTGAAAGGCATTCGTATCAAAAATAATACTTAAAAAAACAATTTTGGTGACACACAAAAGCAATCCACTGCAGCTCTACCAGCTCACGGTCACAATCCGGCGACAGAATGCGAGAACGGCCAATTTATTCCGCCAACTGTCCAAAATAATTCCGCTCCTGTCACGTCAACCACGAAGCGGTCTACGCCAGATGTCCTTTTTTCGTTTTCCTGCCATGCAATAACAAGTCCAGCTGGTCAGCAAAATAAGAAACCACTAACACATTTAAAAATATATGACACTCCCAAAAAAAACAAGCTGCAAGAAGCTCAGTGCGAATTGTACATGTTGCTTGAGCACCCACCCTAGAAAACATTTCTACTTTGCACCCTGTGTCGTCTCTATGAAACAACATATCCTACAGCTCTTAATCTTTCTCGCTTTTCTAACGGTTTAACGATGAACTTAGGATTTGTCTGATCTTTTTCTATGAAGAGATATTTTCGTTGTGAAATTCCTTTTCTCGCTCGTGTTGCTTCAAACCGCGCATGAATTGGCTGACATTGTGAGGCATGCCGCTGTCATCAGAACCGCGCCACACACCAATCTGTGGCCATTCATCTTTCTCAAACAGCTTGGAGCGTGGGACGACGACGATGATGGATCCAATGGCTGTTTGTATAAGTGTGTCTGTGTGTCTCATGATTACCGTCATTTATGGTTGGAAGAATCTTCAAGGTTCCGTCTAGAACACAACGTCTACAGCCAGTGTCAGAACATAAAAAAAACATAGCTTAAATATACTCCCTAGAGCGCTTAAAGTGTTTCATTCGTAAAAGAATCTCAACGCAGTAGATAAGATAATACTCTTTTATTTCGAGTAGATCGATTTTCCCTTGACGAAATACATTCCAATCGCAACGCGTGCTCCAGTTTCGGGGTCAACTGGTTCCCTACTGCACAATTTGGCTTCTCCTTGTAATGAACGAGAGTCGCAAGCACGGTCAGATTTACGAAGTGCATTGGGTACGGGAAACGGTTTCCGGTCATTCGAACAGCTCATCGAACTGACGTTTTAACCTATCAGCTCCCAGGAGACCGAGGAAAACGGTGCCATATTATCAAAAGTGCGAACATTTCTACCTGCCGATACAGACGTTCAATATCCACTTCCTTGGCACACTGTTGGCTTCTTTCGGTCAATTCCATTGGGCCTTGTAAATCACAAACCCCCTGGTGAAAAAGTGGGCAAGAAAAATAATATTGCGAAAAAGGATCTCCCAACGGCAGCGCACAGATTGCTTTTCCGCTAAAGAACGGCCTCCGATGGACACAAGCCGAGAAATTCATTCACACCAATCTTCATTTCCCACTGACCTGTTTCGATTGCGGAATTTCTTCGCTTCATTCTACGCTTCCAAACACTTCCACTATCTTTTCAGCACACACACACTCAGACAAACTCGCACAAACACCGGCTGGAAAGAAACTATTTGCTTCGAATCGTTATTACCGCAATGCACCATGGCCAGCTGGGTTTGGTTAGCTTTGTTTGCGTTTCCTGGCAGCTGTTCGATGCCCTTGGGGTGTGAGTGTGTCTCGTTCACTACACTCCTCCCTCCTCTTCGTCTGAAACATCCATTCCTCTGGTCCTCTACCCAATCAAACAACTTCAATGTCGATTTCGATTGAGTCTATCCTTCCAAAACATTGAAAAAGTGTTCCTCAAACCGATTGCACCAAGTCGATCCAGTAGTAGCAGCATCAGCTAGTGGCAGGTGCTCGTTATTGTTTGTGGTCAATAAGCAGCTGTGCAGCAGGTTCTGTTTTCGTACCCGTCGCACTGATTGCTTTGTGGACAACTTTGTGGATGACATAGTTGGGGAATGCAATTGCAGAGTGCACTGTTTGCATTCCTACTCAAGTAAATTGCATGACGGTTCCTGGCCACTCTACACCTGTTGCTGGTGGAGGTAAAGTTTAAGTAAAATATTTTAAAACTTAAATAAATATTCTTTTTTTTCCTTCATTCTTCATTTTTTTTCTTTCCTTTCTTTTTTTCTTTTTCTTTTCTTTCCTACCGTATGTTCAACCGTGCGTATTTTATTGCAAAGTTAACGCAATCGTTGTGTTGGACGAGTGAGCTTTAACATGAATGTGTCCATTTAGTTGACTAAAAGATAACTTCCAGCATCCAGGCAAATACTCACGCACACATACACAGATATTCCTCCATAACATATTCAACACCAGAACCAGCACTATACGCAAAGCATATGTGACAACAAAACGACCTGCAAAGGAAGAACGTACAGCGCTCCATACACTTCTATCATACAATGTAAAGTTGCTGTACTTGCCGGATCATGTTGGCTTATGTCTGATGCATGTCGGACATTAATATTCCTACTAGAACAGAGGATTGTGTCTTTTACAAATTGTTAACACCTCCTGAATGTTTCAATCTTAAATAATAAAGTAATTCGAAAAGTTATTTGTTTGTTTTCTTTTATTGACTTGAATTTCATTTATTCAAATAAAATTCTTGAAAAGAAATTGCCTTTAGATCGTTTAATTTATGAATTCTCATTTAAAAAAAAGAATTATCAGAAAAAACACCATGATAGCAACGAAAATGAGAGACTGTTTCGTGAAGGAAAAATCAGTAAGACAAATGCACAGAAGGCGGTGTAACAAAGGTTCAGCTGTGGAATAAATTTCAATTGTCAATTTCCTTCGATGCTTCCACTTTTACTAACCGAGTGCACATCCTTTTCTCTCCTTGTTTGGATGACGAAGTACGAAGGTGGTAACAATTTTAGCTATTTGAATAATGCAGTTTCGGCGGAATGTGAAACAGAAAAAGCAAACAAACGGGAACATATTTTCTATCACCCATCCTGGCTACGAAAAGGAAGCAAATAAAAAAAAATAGTACCGCATATTAACTGGACAAAAACAATGACTATTTGTCTTTCAAGCAAGGATCTCAAACACTCGACAAAACATGAATAATGTAAGGAACACTGAACAAGCTGCTGAATAAATTTGTTATAAATTGAATAGAATAATGTGGTCATTTGAAATGGTTTGTTTCAAGGATTTGGATAACAATGTTCATGGCTTTTTACATATTCAGCATTCAGCACATTACTTGTTTCAAACTATTATAGCTTTATCTGTTCATCAAATGCTCCTTTGAATTGATTTTATGCCCAAAAAACTTTACACAGCAAAGATACCGAATTAAATATTTCGCTGCACTGGATATTAATGACGTCACGGGGAAACTATGCGTTTGGTACAATGGATTTAATAGTTACTCATTATTTATTCAACAGTACACTCTATTTCGGATTCACATTTCTCGTTACATCTTTTGAAAGGGTAAATTACATGGTTCGGTTTTTGTAATATATTATTTTCAACTGGGCTGTGTGACACATAACCAGCTTTTGCCAGCCCTTTTCCGACTGTACGCACTACACGGCTCTACCCGTTAGTCTATTTTCGGGGACTTTTGATGGGAAAAACACAGCAGCTGCAATCCTATCAGGAAGTGAATAGTGGAAATGTCCCCTCATACAGCAAAGTTGTACAAGCACCTTTTCAGTTTGTGGACTGCCTGAACAATAGGGAGAGGGTTTCGGCAAAATGGCGCAGTAAGAGCATTTCTGGTTCAAAAACACCACACTTTTTGTCGTTTCAAACTAGTTTTCAGAGCATCGAGACTACCATTTTACAGTTTGTTTAGCTATTTTAATTTTTTTTAAGCATTCACTGTAGTACTAAGAGAGAGGGAAAATTAATCTACCAAACTATCTCTTCCGCACATTTACACAACAACAGTATTTTTCCGGCATTCTTTCCCTTACAAACCGAGAAAAAGTACCGTTTTGTGAAGTTGTCTCGTCGTTTCGTCAATTACGTGCCTTGCGTGCATCAAAATAGAAAGTGGAGAAACCTTTCCCTTTGCCCGCGGTGTCACATAAATCAGACTCTAATAAGTTCGGATACGTGTGTGGAGATGTGAGAGTGCTTTTCTTTTACAACGCTATCTCGTCGATACACGACCGCATGGATGCAAGAATATGCTCGTAATGGCATTAAAAAGGAAATTCCAATTTTCTTCTCTGGAACGATCTCATTTGCTCCTGCACACATACACGCACACACACCATCGAACAAAAAAAGGGAATTAAGAGGTGGAATAGCTATTAAACCTAGCAACTTTTTAAAACTGTACCATAGAGAATTTACTTGAGCAAATGGGAGAATACGCCGCAAAGGATGCAGCGCATTAAACCCAGACATTAACAAACGCGTTGTTCTTCAAATATAAATAGAGCTTTTTGGTAAAAACGAAAAAATAAGATTTTATGAGCGAGGGAACCATATCATTTTATGAGCAACGTTTTATAACGCATTTTGTTAAATCATTATCCGTAACTTTAGATATTTTACTTTGTGTAGCACTCACCGTTTAAAAGAAATCTGTAAAAAAGCATTGCAATTGCCACACATAAATTATCCATTCGTCTGTCTTCATTTCTTTCTTATAAATAATCTCATGTAAATAACTTACCCGCGTAGTTTTTTTCCCGCTGAAACCATCTTCAAAGAAAAAGCATTTTGTATTGATTTTATGGAGGTACTTCAACTTAAACCAGCTGCATGAGAAGGCACAATTCTTTCACTCTTCGCCATAAGGTGCCCACATGTGGGCTTTGCTAGGAACCACTTTCATAAATTTGTCACTTTTCTTTCTACCACAGCCAAAAATACAGTCGAAAAACGTCCCACTTATTTCGTGAGCACTGGAAACGCTAGTCTTAAGCAAATTGTTCCCGTTTTGTTGCGTCACCACAGCAAACAGCTTTATTTTTACCCAGTATTCTCGACACTTAACATGCCTCGTTGTTGCACACGGTCTGCTGTTGTAGATAATATAATGGCAGAATAACTTGTTCTGTTGCGGTTCTAAGAAAAAAGAAGGTACACATCTCACATATCGCACAAATGGGTCCTATTTCCTGGAAGTTTTCAAAACACACAGTCACAATGGAAAATTATCCTCGGAAAAATAAAGCGACAGTAAAACACATCTGCAGATGTGTGCGATGTACTGAACGAACAACTCACTCTGCGACTGCAGTCAACCCAGTGCCCTCCACCACCAAGTATTAGTGTCAATTTATCACACACAAAGCAGCATCCCACGCCACCTACCTTGCGCTACCCAAAACACAAAATCCATTCCCCGTTTCTGTATTCTCAGGGGACCAAAAATATTGCACACTGCCGTCTGTGTGCACTTTGCGTTATTTTGGAGCGATTCTGTAAATACATTTAGAGTGACGTGTTTATATAAATTACTTTGAACTTCATCACAACTGACTGTTTGAACTTCGAATGTTCCAATTTGACAACATTTTGCAGTTGATAAAAATAGTAATTGTTTTCTTTGGTCTCGTTAAACTCGTTTGGTGAACACAATTGACCGGAAATTCTTTTGAGCGAAAAATGTGAAGAAAACAATAGCGTGTGTTGTCGTTTGGAATTTGCAAACAATGTTAAGAGTAAATTGCAAACAAACGCACAATGTGTTGGAAAAACTTAACAATATTTTAAAAGTGCGAATAAT
Source organism: Anopheles bwambae (assembly GCA_007018985.1). Lineage (NCBI taxonomy): Eukaryota > Metazoa > Arthropoda > Insecta > Diptera > Culicidae > Anopheles > Anopheles bwambae. The sequence goes on along the minus strand of SIXB01006001.1, from coordinate 6,300 downwards.
TGAATTTGTAAAGCTCATTCAGTTCTGTGAATACTTCATGAACAGCGACGAGTACAATGGTAAGTATTTTAACAACAATTCTTTTGTGGTATCAAACTATGCCCTTTTTGTTTAAAAATTTGTTCAGCGAAATATTTTGAAATCTATTGATTTCATTTCATAAAACACCAATTTCCCACATTCCAACCGGATTGATTCTGCTCAAATATCGACGTTCACTGATACCATTTCCAATTATTTTCTATGCGTACGGGTTTCATGATTTTCTTATAAAACTTTTAAAAAAACAACGAATTTCATGAGCTGGTTCACACGCACCAAAGCAAAGAGTGAACATTGATTTCATCCTACGGGAGGAAACTTTACAAATTCTTGCGATAATTGAAATGCCACTGGCAAGTCACACCAAGCTCGTACTCGTCTTTTTTGTTCGCAATCATTCATCGTTCTTCTATCCATACCCAAACACACCAACATCCTTGTCCAGGGGGTGGTTCCATCGTGTCAGCTGAAGAATGGAAGTGAGTAAGACGGATACTTTTGCTTCCCAATTTTGCGCTACTTTATCGTGACGAGCCATGTCGACGACGGTCGTTCAACATGATGTGCAAAGAAGTCTTCAGGTATAAGCACTCACATGCATAAGTCAATCTCGTACCCCTACTATGTGCCTTTGGATAGCAATAGTACTGATTGTTATTAGCTTTAGTATAGATTTAGAACAAAGGTGATTATTTATTAAAATTCATATCAAATATGTCACAAAATATTACCTAAAATGTGATAATAGTGACTGAATTCTAAATATATTACTCTTTTTTTTAACGGAATTAGAGTATGTGTATAAAATAATCGTGGAAAATGTATAAATTCTAGCTACTTCTAAAAAAATTAAAAGTAAAGTTTCCTTGTTTTTCTCGGAACTGAACTGTGAAAACCAACCACTGACTTAAAAAGAAAGCTCTTATACAATGAGTCTTTAAATTTGCTATATATTCATCAAATTACATGCGCTCATTGTGACAAGGTTGTTTCGACTCTGCTTCGGTCCGGTACGCAGTCCAAACGCTGACTCAGTTACAGCCAAATAAATTATCCTTCGAGCCATCATCAAAGCCGATTATACCAATTTCATCATTCTACGGAACGCTTTGTCTCTGGCTCTCTTGTTCGCTTTATCTCACTTTTTGCTTTCAAACGTTCGATGCATCTGAAAGTATTTTGTATTTTTTTATAAAAAAATATTTTATTATTTTTCCCAATCTCATTCGTTTGTCCGTTATGAGCTACGATCTAGTTATTTTTAATTTATTTAAGAATGTATGCAATGGAAACTGATGGTAGCGCAACGTATTGCAAGAAAAACAAAACGGGTCACATAGCAGTAAAAGAGTTTTATATGGTTCTATCAGTAAACATACTTTTGAATTCTTGTGCCATTCTATTTCAGTTTCGAACGTTTTTTTTTATTTTATGATTTAACTTTATTTAACTTAAAATTGGGTAAACGGTGTATCTTTTATGCTTCAGTCACTGCCCCCACCTCTATTCTGTCGTTAGCCTACAACTGAGTTACAAAGTTAGCTCGGCCATACCGATGTTGCATTCCTTTGCTGGAAGAAACGTAATGAAGATTTCTTCAGGTTTACCCTGAAAAAAAAACAACTCAAATGAAACGTTCACGACTCAGCAGCTACCTCAGTGATGACAAATCGTTAAGCTCACTGCAAGTTGAAATGGTTGATGGTTTAGTGATCCTTCTTTCGCGTTATGATTGCTGCGTTAGTTTTGCACCTGAGCATCTTTTTGATGAAGTTAATGTAGTTTATTCCATTTGCATGTTTAAAGCAGCTCTTCGACGTTTTTGGTATTTTTCTTACCTTGCTTATTTTCTTGCTATTTTTACTTACCCAAGAAACATCCTTCGGCAGTCCAACCGAGTTTCAACTAAAGATAGAACACTTCAGACAAAGTTGCCCACTTCAAGTATCATTACCAAATAAATGAATCTGCCTCAGCTGCTACGCTACAAAGTGACGTGTCAAAGTCAATTTTCGAAATTGATGCTTACCGAACGCTTTCCGAAAAGCTTTCCACCTGGCAGAAGTCTCACGGTTTTCGATGGCGTTACCGGACCGGGAGTGTCAATTAGGACGATAATCAGATAAGCGAGCTTGTTTAATTACTACGCGGGATCTGATTTAATAACTCCATCCGATTGGATCATGAACCGGTTGCAAACAGCTTTTTTGCGGAGAGCTTCAGAGAAGCTGGTGAAAGGTCGTCGGAGTGTGAAATGATACTTCAAGCACTATTCACGATAATCGCTTTGGTAGTGCTCTTTTAAGCGAAACTTATTCATTTCCACAGTGCACCTCAACAGTTTCTCGCTTCATAAAAGCGAGTTTAATGTTCAACATCTTTAGAACGCTCGTTCTCATCTCTCTTGGAGCACTTCACGATGGTTGCAGCTGTTACAGGTACGTAACGAGTCACACGTACCGTTCAATCGATATCTATTGCGAAAGGGACGACACAAAAAAGAACACATACAATCTCGGGAAACCATACTATCAAAACCATTCTGCGGTGTAACTTGAGCGACGTGAGTTTTCGCGGCTGAAGCTAAATTGCCATACCAAACCAAAGCGGTAATCGAGGCGAAGCAGTCGCAGTCTCGTACAGTACAGTAAAATGGCAGTGGCATATAGTGTTGGGACGTATTGCTTATTATGTCTAGACACTTCGGTAATGTTCAAGGAAAAATTGAAATTCTTACCCTCAACTGATCGGCCGTATCCGGTATTTCGCGGTGAAAACATTCAACCAACAAAAAGAGACAGCCATATTACCTTCTGCGCCATTAACCGAACACGACGCTTGAGCACTTGAGAAGTTTTGAGTTTCTTCTTTGTTTTGTTGCGGTTCATTCGCGTCTCGATATTGCTGTCAACAAGCACAAGGGATTGGTTTCACACAAAATCAAAGCGGGTTCATTCCAATGGTAAGGGTTAAAGGATGCGTCGATAAGGCAAAGTTAAAAAAATCAGAATGGAAACCGGAGAATCGGTGTTTTCATTTAACAAAAAGCTCAATACTTGAGATGGTGAAATTTAATACAAAACAACTTTAAAACCTCTCAAAGACCCTATTTTCAATGATGGATCAAATTGATTCATTGCCATGCTTTTTGTATTGAGAAGTTGATCTCAGGTTTCTTTTGAAAGCGATAATAAAGATCATTCCGTTTGTAAAAAAAATCGACTTCCATCACATCGTGTTTTCATGAAAAAAAAATGTGTCGCCAAAGCTGTAATGATACCGACAGATCAACGAAATTGACCGATAAGTATAAACACGTACTCTTTGCTGAGACGCAGCCATATTCTACCTTTTGATCGGGATTAGGGTAGTAAGAAAGGACCGAGAAATTTTATGCCATACTTATAAAACCTTATTTATGGTCTACAGAAGTTAAGGACTGAAGCAAAAAAAAACAACAAAAAATCAACACAATATGCAATGGTTCAGTAGGTTTAATCACTGGTACTCAAAAACACGTTGTTTTTGTTCATTTTTCCGGCCAGCCATTTTTACCGTCTGACGGGAATGTTCCACCATCCCAATTCATCTCGCTTTTGTTGAACCGGCACTTGTTGAAACTGTCCCTTGCCATAAACACTCGCCTGGAATCGCCGAAGTGAACACCGAAGTGGTTCTAGAAAACCAAAAAATGAAGACGACAAGCACAGTTATTCGTCGCTCAAAAGATGCCTTGAAGTTTCTTTAGCTTTCGCAGTGTTGAGCAGTGTTGTTCTTTCGAGTGAGAAAAATTTCATTTTCCTATTCTAAGAACATTTGCAAAAACAATCCGTGGTATATTATCGTTCAATAGACTTTGATAAAAAGTAGCGTGATAGGCGGTGTTTACGTTTTTTGTTATTGTTGCGTCTTGACAGCTAGGGCTTCGTTCATCCAGCATATTGTCTACGTATTTTCACTGGGTGTAGCGTTAGCGTTGCGTTTTGAATTGTCGATGTATAAGTGTTAGATCCATTAGGCTAAGAACAAAATTGTCAACCATTGACGTTAAAGGATTCGGAATATACTGACGTGTACGCCAATCGGTCACCTTATAACCTGAACAATTTTCACTGCACTTTAAACTCAAAATATCACAACGTAGGGCTTATCACGAACAGGCGCAATTTGCTTAGAACAAAAACGCTGGTTTTTATCAAACGCATCGCGATTCAAAAACGAAGGAAAAGTGTGAAAACTAAAGCTCGTTAATACACTGGGGTGTAAAATGCAGGAGCCGCAATGGTCGCGAGGATTTTGTTTTGACGGCAGATGCTTCCATCTCACGCGGAACAAATTGTTAATGAACATTGAATATGATTATCAATCTTAATTTCAAAAAGTGGTACATTTTTTAAAGTACGTAAACACAATAAAGTTATTTTGTTCACATATTGTAAAGTAGTTCAGTTTGACAACGCGTACTACGAAATTGTGATGGAGACGCCCAGTACTTTGTCCAGAATACTTTTTATTTCACATGGAGACGCATGGTTGTTGTTATATTTTTTTGCAAAATAATTTACATACAAAAGCTACATACAAAACTGCAAACGAAAAACGCTTTCCAAAGGAATGCTTCTTTATGACAACTACCACTTTTAATTCATAACCTCACTAGCATGCGGTTTTGCCTTCATTTTTCTGTATTTCCTGCTGCTAACCACAAATTGTCAATTAAAGTAACACCAACCGCGTTGTACACTTGTGACAGCATAACACCGATGAACGCTGATCACAATACAATTGACAAAAAAAAACAAGACCCCCAACCATATCGATCAAACGACGATGCGATGGGTACACGAACAAAATCAAAAATCCCGAATGGATGCTTTAATTCGGATTGGTTTAATCACAACTACTACCACAGGCATTGCGGACCACATTTTCCATTAAAGATTCATAAGTCTTTTATTTCCTGTTGGTTAAGTGTGATTTTGTGACAATAATGCTATGACACGTGTGAGAAAAACAAATAATAGTAAATAAATTTTAAATGATTATAGTTTTTTTTATTGTTTTTTAAACAAATTCCAAAACAAACGTTTATGCTAATTTTTGCCTTTTTATGAAACAATATTCTAGCTTAAATTATAAATTTATACTTTAAATGAAGTAATAAAAACATTTTGATATCATAACCTTATTTGAACATCATCAACTACCAAGAACGTCAGCAATAACATAATTAAGTCAGCTCTATACGGCTTGATAACTTGTCACATGTGAACAGTGTTACCTGTCTAATACAATTACCGTAACAGCTCTGTTTACCCGTACAAACCCTCGCTCCGACAATCAATACGTCCCCCTAATCGTTAACAGAATGCTAACACAAATACAGCCGAAAGAAGTCAATCAAATTATGAGATAAGCGCCTTCCAACTTCCGGTGAACAATGATGTCTACATCCTTTCAGCCGTTTACCGAACCTTTTCGTCGCAGAGATATTAACAATGAGGACGTCTAGCATAATGGCGTAATATTTCCATGCTCTACAAAACACTCTCTGTTGGTTGTAGTGTGACCGTGTCACTGCTTTGTTTTTCCGACCAAAAGCTCATTTTGAGTGCCAGAAGAAGCGTGAGTATTTGAGTGATATTTCTCCTTTTCACTGTCAGTCACTCACACATATATAGTATGCTTGCGTGTCTTCCGTTCAAGGTCAGGCATGCGGAACTCACGACCTGCCTGAAATTTTTCCACTAACAGCCAACTTAAGTGTAACTCACGCGCAAGAAGCGAGACAAAACACGTTTGTTTACGTTTCCGGAAAGGTTAGTGCTCTTCTCAGCTGTTCTCTTTTTTCTCTCTTTTGATGTCATTCATTCCTTCTCTTTCACACATTATGCTGTTTAGTGCAAGGAAAGAAGAGCGATTTTGAAAAACAGCATGGCACTCTGTCTGTTTGTTTTTCATGTTTCGATGTTATTGATACAAACCAATTATAAACCGGAAAACAGGTACGGAATCGCAAAACAACTGTAATGCTTCTGGCGGATGTGTTGCTCCGTCGCAGCGCCCAACGCCGGTGCTTTACACCGAGTCGGGTATATTTTTCCTTCGTCGACCGGAGAGTGCCTCCGACTATTAAGAAACGAGCGATTCTGAGTTTGTGTTCGAATGCGCTTCCTTTATTTAGGTTTTCATCTCTTATATGCTATTTAGTTGCTGACCGCATATAGGTCAGCTAACTGTAACTATGACTATTTTGAT
>SIXB01006000.1:0-12701 GCA_007018985.1 Anopheles bwambae | reverse complement strand
CACTGTCCAAATCTGACGAAACCCTCTTAGCCGCGTTCGAGAGGAAGATGCTCAGAAGGATAATTGGCCCCGTATGTGTGGAAGGACAATGGAGGAGCCGCTATAATGACGAGCTATACGAGATGTACGGCGACCTCACTGTCGTACAGCGTATAAAGCTCGCCAGGCTCCGGTGGGCTGGCCATGTTATACGCATGGAAACGGACGACCCAGCCCGTAAAGTTTTTTTAGGCCGTCCACAAGGACAGAGGAGGCGTGGTAGGCCCAAATTGAGGTGGCAAGATGGCGTGGAGGCGTCCGCCATTAAGGCCGGGATAACGGACTGGCAGACGAAGGCGCGAGACCGTGAGCGGTTTCGGACACTCCTGAGGCAGGCCAAGACCGCAAAGCGGTTGTAGCGCCGGATAAGTAAGTAAGTAATAATATTGCGAAATGAATTGATCTGACCAACATTGGATGGATGGATCGTTGGATTTTTTTGCTACAATAAGCTGCTTCGATCTAGTACTTCATATTGATGAGTTGCTTGTCATTTTATCATTATGATCATTTCAATCATAAAGAAATGCGAAGAATGTTTACTGCGTGTCACGCACTGTTTGCGAAAACGTGTTATTTCATTCGTGATGTCTCTGCATTGGACTGCATGATGATGAGACTTTACATCGATAAACTTGACCGTTGTGCTTCTTCTCATCTGATAGTTACGAAATTATCACAGATGATAGATATTCATGTGTTTCATTGAGCAATCGCGATACGTGTGCGTTAGCGTGAACGCTTTTCACTTCCCAGCCCTCGCCGATACTGGTAGCTTCCCGTACGCCGTAAAATGGGATGGTTCACCAATGACAAACGGTGGCTGCATGGGGCTGCATGGGCTAGCCATGGAGCCGGTGGCAACGGTGCCATCCCGGGAGTCCGTCTTGAAACGGCTGGCATCACGAGCTTAATTCACCTTTTGTTTGCTTATTTGTACTCTTCAACAGCTCAATTTTGTGTAACATAATTGATTGGAAATAGCTTCTGAATTACTGGCAGATCCCCATCATCGTCCCTCCGCCCCCTCCCTTAACCAACTTATATCCCATGAATGAGGTTCCACGCGAACTCGTTCCTGTCCATCTCTTTCGAGCGAGATGGTGCTCTGGTGTGTTCGTGATCGTGATGATGCCATTGAAGGAAACTAGAGGCCAAACTCCTGCTCGACCACAGCTCGAACGAAATGTCCGATGAATGCTTGCCCGATGGTTTGATGGGTTTGGCAATTTTGGCAGCCAGCCAGCCAACCATCCATCCATTCCTAGTTGGGTTTCCCTCTGTGTGGCAGTGTTACGATACGAAGATGTTAAAATCTTGAAACTCATCTGCCCCGGCAGCGCGAGGGGAGTCAGCGGTGAAAAGAGACGAAAATGGTTTCAAGGTGGAATTCGACTGGGAGAGATTTTCGATATCACAAACCAATGGTTGTACGGTGTGTGCGGAGTAAACGGTTGGGAAATTGAATGAGCCATAGAGGGTACACGGAAAGTGTACGGTGATTCAACCCCGCTAACGGATGTGGATGGACGCGCGTGACTTGAAGGGAGGTGCGGTCCATTTCTCGAGCTTGTTGGACACACCCGCAGATGTGTAGAAGCCAGTCAAAGTTGAAAGGCCGTGCTGTGGGTTTCTTTTGCTGATGATGCTGATCGTAGCCGTAATCGTTTGGCAATGATTCCCGATCGATTTGGAACTGGTTAGAGGCTGATTAGGATGAGCTAATCTGATGTTGGTTGGAACTATCATCCTATCCTATGCTAGCTTCTTAAAGGAGAATGAGTTGTTTGTTTGTTTGTATGGCATTGTTTTATTTGTACCGATTTGTATCAATCTCGTCCTATTTTGTGGCAACGTTAGTTTACACAAGCGTATTGCTCTCTTATTTTCCTTTCATGTAACCATAATGCATTGGAAAATATCGTGCAAGATCTTTAATATCAACTTCAATGAAAAGTTTAGGCAGCTTAAAGCTCACTCAGGCTGGAGGAATCTATTCTTAGAAACTATTAGGTGAGCAATGGACCAAAAGCAACGAAAAGACTCAATCAATTATGTGCTTACGCGCGCGTGTGTGTGTGTGTGTGTGTGTGAAAGTTGAGACGGACAACACTCGCGCTATCCACGGGCGGGTGTCGAGGGAAACCGATGACGCGATAATAACGCGATCGACGATGACTGTGGATGTTTGCGTTGTGTTGAAAACCCGCGCTCATTAAATGCTATAATCTAAACAAGCTATCGTTTTAAGAGATTTTTTCTTTCAACCCAATCCCCATTTCAACTTAGTGGACTGGGTAACCTTGCTACCAGTCGTGTTTTCTATCTGCCGAGCCCCATCGAGACGTTTCATTTAGGTTCTCGCACTACAGATGCGCGCTACTGTGTTGGCCTGCTGTGTGTGAGCGTGTATACGATTGTTCCAACTTTCCTTCCGGCCATTCACAGGCTAAAGGCTGGTGCAGATAGCGAATGACTTGTGGCAATTTTCTCATGAAATTATTAGTATTCAAATGCATGAGGATAGACCGTTAACTGTATTTCGTTCGCATGGAGGATTTTGGAAAAAAAGGCCATTTGCCTAATGCTTGGGCAGTAGAAAGTGTTCTTGAATGAGTGAAGGAGGGCGATGGGATACAATTTTTTAATGACCATCAATGCTCTGTGCAATCATTTGGTCGATCTCAGCAGTTGTATGCATACTACATCGGATATTTTTCGATCTGTGGAGTATCATTAATCATCGGAATGCTAGCTACTGGATCACAAAATTCGTTTTCCCAGGAAGTAGTTGTCATCTGTTTGAAATAAAGTTGAAATGTGATTAACAACAGCTGATTTAAATCTATAAGCTTTCTGCAAAGATGTTTATCAACGAATTGGGCAGCATAAATCGAAATAGGGAAATTTGCATAGCTGTTCGTTTAGTCCCATTTGAAGTAGGGCGCCCGTTAGTAATTGAGCGATTGAAAACGGCTTCAGCTGAATGTTGGTTTATCGTGTCTGTGATACAATCGCGAGCAATCGCCTCTTGTCAATTGTACATAACAAAGTTACGACGCAGTGAATGCGTTCCTTAAACAGGATTGCTTTGGAGTTTCGTTCGTAGACCAGTAGTAACCATACTGTGCACACTTTGACATTGATGGTGGGTAAGTTAATTAAAATGGCAAACTCGCAGAGATGGGAGGATGTTCCATCTGTCTGTGATTGGGCACGGTGCTCGTCAGCGTAACCATTGCAGCGTCGCTGGTTGGATGTCTGCGGCAACCGGTGATCTAAGTTTAATCGAGCTCAATTGGTAATTTAGTAGTTTAAAATGTGGGATTGCTGCCCGGTTCGCGAATGACGAGATCAATTGGATTTGGCTTAGTTCTGGGAACTACCGGACAATGGTGGCGTACACAGTAAATGCATGCTGGATCGAGAATCGAGTAACACATGAAATTCATTGTCCGTGAATAAGGATCGCTTTGGATATGGTTTCGTATGGGCAAGAGTGCAAGACATTCGTTTAAAGTTTGCCGCCGGTTGTAGCTATCGACAAGCTTATCGTTATGCGCCGTGAGTTTGTCGCAGTAATCAGAGTCTGGTTCGTAGTATCCCTGTTATGGTCACAGGGATAAACACCGATTCTTGGGTGGCATTCTTCGGCAGTAAAGTGACGGCACGCCCAATTACAAGGCAAAATTATGCTGCGCCTCTCTGTTCCGATACCGGTTTTCTGCTGTACAAATGAATGAAACTGTCACTACTAATTATGCGACCGTTAGGGATCGAACCACGGGTTAAGAGTTCTCCTACCTTTGCAAAATGCTGCCCAATGAAGTGATCAACTGCGAACTGAAACCGCGCACACACTAAACATGGCTCGGCATGGCAAGTACACGCATTCCGTGGTGCCCAAAGTGTCGCAAAACATCCTGTCCATCTTTAACGGCGCGTCCCGAGCTTTCCGAGCAATCCGTACCATCGCTGATGCTTCTAAGTGACGCGGTTTGAGTGCGCCCAGGTTCAGCACCACACCGTGCAAATACTCCTAATGAGGTAAAAGTATAATTGCTCAACTTCTATAATTAACAGCGTTTATGGTAAAGCGTGTGCTGCTGTGCGCTGCGAGCGGACTGGCTGGCCACCGGTTACGGTAAAATGATAATAATAATAACAATAATCGTCGTCATAATTCTGGTCCACCTAGTTCAGTTGTGCCCGCAGTTGCCTGCAGCATGAGATCGAGAGCTTTCAGGCCTGATTTGGCGCTGTGCTCGCGTTACTCTCGTTTCGAGAGGAAATATCAACACTCATGCATTATGCATGATGTTGGTCATGTGGCCATGTCACAGGTTCGCGTCATTTTTATATGTTCTCAATTATTTTTTATTGTACCGAGCTGAAACCGCTCTGGCGTATGGCGCCTGGTTGAATCGGGTTCTGTAGCACGGGATCGTTTCTCATTTTTCTCACATCCCGCGTTGTTTTGCCGATTGTCGGCCGCCCGAGAGTGGAGTGCGAATAGTGTCCTGAAGGGCTAACTGGCTATCCAGTGAGTCGTTAACTGTTGTTGACAGTTTTGAAGCCCATACAGTATGGCTCCCTGCAGCGCCGAACGGAAGAGATGTAGCGTTCCGGAGTGAAATTGTTTGCCCATGGTGATGATGATTTTGCTTCCTTCGCACTTTTCTTGCAAGGATTCTAATGGGACAGCCAACATGTGCGGGGAATAAACATCACAAAAGTATCGATAATTAGGCGTGCTAATTAATTCTTCTTCATTTGGGTGTATGGATCCGATGGATCTCAATTCATGCGATATGTTGGCGAAGAAGTTTCGTACGTTGGCTGTTTTTTTACTGTGGATGTTCCAGAACATGTGACAACTTACTTTACTCGAGACATTAAGATATCGTCCTGTTCTCATTTATGAGTGAGCGTGTAAAGTGGTGCAGGGTTAACCACAAAGTTCTGGTTTGGTTTCACATTTGGTATGATGTACTGTTAAATGAAAAACAAAATAACGAACACATGCGTCGTTGCAAGCTTACCTCCATAAATGGAACACATGTGCAGCAGCTTTCCGCTGTGGTACATTTCGAAGCTTTTGGCAGTTTATTACTGATGAGCGTAGAAAATTTAGCGAAAACATAAAAGTCATTAGAACCGCCGCTGAGGTTGTTGTACAGGACATGACAAATGGTCAGAAGTAGTATGAGAAAAGAAATAAAAACATAATAAAACAAAATATTGGCCTTTGCCAGCGGCCCGTGCAACAAATGCTAACGATCGCGCGGTTGGATTATGTTTCACTTTCATTCGTCGCGCATTGACTGTTGGAGAGGAACTCGCTCTTCCTCTTCAGTGCAGTTTAGTTAGTTGTAGTATTTTTTTCCTGAGTGAGGAAGAATGAGCGGTTGATATTTTAATATTTTTAGAGCATGAAACCTTTTCATTAGCGGCCGCAAATGAAGCTTTAACGATTTGTAACGCATCCCACCCGTTCATAGCTGCCGTTGAGTAAAGATTGTGTTTGAAACATGTTGGGATGGGTGTGAAGGACCTCATAAAATGTTCAACGAACTCACTGTGGGGACGTCGAGGCCAGCTTGGATGAGAAAGGGCTGACAATGTATTTTTGTTGGTGTCTTTTTCGGAGGAAGATCATTAGCGTAATTTAAGCGCAGTTAAATTTGCTTGAGTGAGATGCGTGTCAAACATTCTCTTATATTTTTTGTGGACTTCATACAAATAAAGTGTGGACTTCATCATAAAAGAAAATCACATTCGACATTATTGAAAATATTTATTTTTCATGTTTATAAAATATTCGTTTATCATGGTCTAATTTACAGTAAATGTTGTCATGCAAATTTGCACAGTTTATGTTTCCTTTTTTCAAATGGATTTTTTTTACATAAAGCTTTTCCTTTGGGAAGAATTGGATAAACGCAAATTTTGCGTTAATGATAATGATTCTAACACTTAGCTGCGCAAAGGGTATACATGGTCGGGCATCATTTGTAGCTATCACATGTAGAACATTTGTTGCGAATGTTTTTTTTCGTACGTACGTTGGTTCGGTTTGGTGTGTTTTGACGTGTTCTTTTCCATTGGAAGACTTTTTCCTTTTTTTCAAACCATTTTTTTGTGCTAAGGCTAAAAACATTACACACATTAAGCAAGATTAAACTCGTTTACTGCTTCACTTTGGCCATGCTGGTATTTGGTGTTATTATCGCTGTTTGTTGTTGTCAGCATTATTTGATTATGGGTGTAATACGCGATCAACACCAACATCAGTGCCAGTAATGTTTGGTTGTGTTCGCTGGTGCAGGGATGGCAATAGAAAAAAAAATGAAGTCAAACCGATGGGGCAACAGTCTCATCACAGAGAAATGGAAACGAGGATAATGAACGCTGCGAACAAACGGAAAATGCAATCAAATGCATTAGGATGTGTGAGATGGACGCTCGAGGCGCGAACAGTGCATTAGTTCCACGCTCAACTTTACCGTATGTTAGACTAATGTAAGCAATGAACACTTAGGGGGAGGATGGGAGCGGGGCGAGGCCGTGATAATGATTGGGGGTTGGTTGCATATCGGTGACAAAGCTTAAAATTATAATAAGCGGTTTGAACGGACTAAGTGACACCGGTCCGAAGTGTGATATCATAACGCATCTGCATTAGGTGTAATTTGTACATTTGCACATTTGTCAGTGGCCAAGCGGATAACGTTTCGTTGATGAAGGCTTGGTTTTTGTTTTCAGATCATTAGGCTGATGAACGGGCAAATGCATAACGGTTGAAATGTTTTTTGAGTAGAGCTGGGAACATATGCATCCCGATTAAATTAAAATTAAATGATCTAGAACGTCTTATGGTGGAAGCAACTGATCAGTTTTAAATAACAAATGTTTTGAATCTACAAAATGGTGTCGAGGAAAAATAGACCTAAATCCCTACACCTTTATGTCAAAAACCTTGTATCCTTGACGACTGCCATTACATGTGGCCGAATGCACGTCAGAGATTAAGGATCGGTTCAATCTGACCCCAGAGCGGGTTATAGTTGAGTATTGCTCTTTCATCAAAACATACGCTTCCGATTCTAACACTACGTGCTAGGGTATTATATCGGATTTCTCACTACCTTACAGCATATATTGGAAAGTTGCCCACAGGGGTTTTCAATTTCCCTTTTCACTTTTCGTACGCAGGATTTTCACTAATCACTTTCTGATGAAGACATTACCGTTTTTTCCCTTGATGGTTTGTGTGGGTCCGTGACAAGCCTGTCTGGCTTTCGTTTTTCGGGTGACAGCGGTTGCAAACAACACGATAAAGCAGTCATCTGTGAATCGAACCGTCACACCATAATGGCAGGGTGTCAAAGCTACGCCGATGAAACCGCATCAACGATAGGATCGGTACCGTAGCATCAGCTGGTGGTGGGATTTCGACAACCGAGGCGTCCCAAACCTCAGCTGACTTGTTTCAATAGAGCAATCACAACGGTGCGGAAAGCTGCTCATTACTTAATACACAAACGCAAGCGAGGGGCAAACAAACAGCAGCCGGACTTTTTCGCCCTGGTAGCATATTGTTGTTATTTTGGGTTTTGATGTTACTTTAATTGCTAGGATAAAGCAACCCCCGGTGCTACCAGTGTTTGTGTGTGCGTTGTTGTTCGATCATGTACCGGTTGTCTTGCGAGTGCATCCAACCATCGCTAAGAGCCATCGCCGAGTGGCTTTTGGGCAGGAGCCGTGGTGCTTAAGGATTTTGTTTCCACTTAGAGCAGATAAAATGGAAGCCCGTGGAACGACGAAGTGGTTCTGTTTTCTTTTTTGCACGTCTCGATCAGCTGGAATGATTTCTTCCCTGCGTGGTCATGCCTGAAGTCGTACAATACATACAGAACAAAATGTAGACAAGTTGATAAGATGCTTCCGTGGGCAGCGCGGGGTAAGATAATCTCGTGAAACGCATCGGTAAAAGTACCATCGTCCATTGCGATCCTCACTCGGGAGTCGTCTCTTCGGTTGCGGGACGTTTGGGTTTGTGGCAATCCTTATTACTTCACGGTATCTTGATGCGCCAAGTTAGCGTGCTGGTTGAGTGTGTTTTTCTTCTATATTTATCCGTGGCGTAAAACTTACCACCAATCCCACTCTACCCCACTCTACCATGCGTTTTCCGCAGCTACATTGGTGAGTGGTATTTTTTCTGTTGTATTTCGTACTTGTCTATCAACAGGTTCAAGTATGTCGGCAGCTCTTTTATCTAGCCACTGCTCACTCCTGATGTGTGTCTTACACCCAAAGCAACCAACACGATGTGATGGTTGAATGATAGCACGGGGAAAACACCAAACACCAAACATCAACTGACTATTGAAAAGGGGTGTTCTTTTTACCACTTGAGATGTTTGATCATCTATGCTTTGGATTCAGAGTTATGAACAATGAATGATACTGTATTAAGCTCTATAAAGTTATAATTTAAAAAATACCATCAAGCCGAAAACAGCAGCGTCGTTCTACAGCATCTATTAAACAAATCATATTGTACTGTATGTACTCCCAGTGGCCCGCTCGTTCAGGGTGCAAAATTGTTGCCGATTGTATCGTTCGCTCAAGCTATCCTATGCAGTGATTGATTATCCCGTCGGCGAGATTTGCATCACTAATGCACACGTTACACCCTGACATTGGCTTACCGAGCGAGCGAATAGAGTAATTAAACACTCACGACGTATACGATCAGACCATAATGACAGCGTTGTGCAGCGAGAATCGTTACAGTAAGCTGAAATGGGTTTAAAAGCCTTTTTTGTCGCTCCTCCCCGTAGTGCTTTTATTGGCGACTAATTTGATACGATCACTTTTCAACGCTCGGTGCGCAATAATTCTCACCTTACTTGTGAATCGTTGCTGCACGCTGTCGCTCATTACACAGGTTCACAGTTGCAAGATCAGTTTCGTGCCGGCGATGTACCTAATTTGTAGACACTTTGTATCGTGTCGGTGGAAAGGTCTGCAATTGGCAAGCGATTCCTGGGTAGCAACTTCCATTTATCACTGATCTGACCAGCGATCGAGTAATGTTCTTTGACAGTGGCTGGAGAGTATGATGGATCATAACGTTCTGAATGTGGGTGCTTACACAAGCCTGCAGTTTTTTTTACATTCTAACAATTTAAGTTAGGTAAGGTAAGTGAAGCACTACATATGATAGTTTGATGGCTTTATTAAAGTTTAATAAGAAAAAAGTGTTGCCAGTCCAGAACGTCTCTATCGTTTTAATTTTATTGTAATGCTTCAACAGCATCGTCCTTCCCGCGTGTATCTATAGTGTCAATGTCAGAACGAATTTAATAAAGGTAAGATGAATTGATAAAGGTCCAGAATAGAGACCTCCCAAATTAGGACCAACGGATCGGTAACAGGCAGTCCGGCTACCATTGTGCGCAGTAGCCGCTTGGTATCAGTTTTTTTTCAAATGGCAAAACACAAAAGCGACATCAGTCAAGTATTCAAGCCGAGAAACAAAGTTACGACCTCCAGGGGTTTGCTGCTTACGAGTGGTAAAACCCTTAGCAAAGAATGCGAGGTTGCGGGTAGATGATGCAAACTGTAGCTGACTGGGCATTGGCAAAGAGATAGAATATCACGTCACTTACGATTAGTCGTATGGACTGATTTCACATTCTTGGAATTAATCGGATCCACAAGCCATTCGATACTCGGTGGGGCTTGGTTGATTTCTACCACTTAAGGTAAATTACGTTTTGCGTTTGACAGGTATGGTACATAACTTAATATCATTTGTTTACTATTTAATACCTGATAACAGTGAAAAGCAAACAATTTTGATACATTTTTTTGCCTGCATGATTTATGAATTCGTAACGGAATTAAACTAGCCCATATCGCATTGCTCTGAAGGGTTCACTAAGAGATTTTTTTAAGTCATCGATACTGTGCCACCGAACGTACGAAGACCTCCTGCTGGTCGAGCCTGAATAGAAGTCCCCCCCACCCGCTTTTATATAAAAAAAGTTCAATGTGGCCGTGCGGCGTGCCGTGGTGAAACCTTCGCCGCAGGGATACGCCAACTGGTAATACAATATCGGTCGTGTGCGGTAAATTTTCTTTTGCCCAGTCGGGCGTAAAATATTCATTTAGTTTGAACGCCTTCATCAAACCCTACGGCCGAAGGTTGCGGAGTGTTGTGATGGGCATCAAGGCAAAGTGAGCGACGCCAGCTGGGGAAGAGAAAAAGCGAGAGAAAAGGCTTGCAAACGGTTATAAAGCTTTTGCGACCACAATTTTGCTCACGGTAAGGGATACCTTCTGGTGTTTGGTCGGCTGGATTGATTTGCAGTTCAAATTCGTTCCTCTTCCTGCGCGTCTCCATACTCCGATCGGTCACTGATTTCTAATAAGGTTCTCATGTATCGCACCCTCTCACCACCGTCAGGCGGAGAATCAATGTCATAAATCGGGTGGTTCTACCATGCTGGTAGCTATGTTTGCGGGCTACTTCGCATATGCTCCTCCAGCCGCACAGGTTTAGGTAATGGTGTCGTCTTAATTGGTTGAAAATGACTTGATGGGGGAATGGATCAGTTACAAAGAGCCATGCGGGCTCGGTTTTGCATACATAACCTGTTGGGGACTACTTGAAAAGGGCTCTACTGTATGGTGGAGTAGTAGGGGATAGACTGTGGGATAGACAGGGTCAACGCAGGGATGTTCGGTATGTATTTTCTTGGGCTAATCTTTGACCGGCGCCGTCTATCGGTTCGAGAGCTTATTGAGCCGTTTTTACATGACACGCTATGTATCTTTGTGTAAGGGGAGCCAAATCAACAGATGCTACCGTCTAAAGTTATTCGCGGAGGTCTTTCATTTCCGTTAAGGGTTTGACAGATTTTGGGATTTAACATTCAGTTAAGCAATTTGATACATTATCAAGGCATACGGTGAGGTATTACTTTTAAGGGCTGAATTTGACGCACTGCCCCGTGCATAACAGTGAATGGGAGTAAGGGATTACTGGCGAAAACCAATACATAAAGTGCTTGATAACAATAACAGTTATTAAGATTGAATATCCTTCGTACAATGTTTGAAATTATTATTTCTTTGGTGAAATATAACTTTTAAACATATGAGGAACCATTTCATTTTAAGGAATTATTACAGCGCATGAGCGTTTAAAATATGAGCAGAAAGAGTTGACCAATTTAAATGTTCTGAAAACGATGTTGATAAACGATACATTATTTTGTCGTAAAATCGTTACTCTACCTCGAGATGAATTCTTGATTTCAAGAGTCCGATACGTATGTTTTGTGGATTCAATGGCGCCAAACATTCGATACGATGACAATGCATTTTGGATGAGAATCTTCACATCACTTCAGCTCTGTTGCAGATTGTTTTGAAGAAAAATAGTTCAAGCGCAATGAAATAAATGTTTCGACGATGAAAGCCTGTTAAGTTTAGGTTGGAGATATTATAATGTCACATTCTCTTTTTGTCATGCTAGCACGTTCCGTTTTGTTCTTCCCCTATCGGTAACTTATTCGGGTTGTGCTCAACGAAGAGAGATTGTGAAGGATTTGGAACAATAGCAGCCACAACACTCACCACATCAACATACGGAGCCCAAGTGTAGCCTTCAACAAACAAGGGATGGTCGTTGAAATGAATACAAATATGTGCTTATCGCAAGCAGGAGCGAACAACAGAGAACTGTTCAATGGGCAGACCTAACCGTCGTGCGCATCACCATGCGGTGGTCTGGCAGACATCGATTCGAATGAAAATATAAGAGCCCGGTGAAGTACCAGAAGCAGCAACTACAGTGACTAAGCAGCTTCACCATAATACCCGCCTCTATTGCGATCGATTCCTTTTCGGATCCTTGGAATGGAAGGGCACACGTTGTTTTGGCAAAAAAAGGAGTTTGCTCAACTTCGGTTAGGACTTCGTGAATGCTATTGACGAGTTTGAGTTTCGTTATTTTTGAGCCTACATTATCGACTCTTACATAAACGCATTCGGTTTATCAGTGTCAATAACATATAAATTAAACGAGAGAGCAAGAGACGAACCTGTGCATTAACGACCATGATCTTTATGTAACCTCTGTAACCGGGGTTTAAATGTTGCACAAGATGGTGTTGCACTTGTGAGATGTATTTCTTATTTTTTTTGGTATCATGAGCATGTGTTTAACAGATATTTAAATTCTCTTGTAAAACGATGAAGCTTTTAGTAACTGAAAAACATAATATTTATCGCATCATAATTCAACATCAACATCGTAATCTACGATGTTTGACGATGCTACGAAAAGAACATAATAAAACATGCATGCCACTATTTTTCATAACTTGCAATTTCATACGAAGAAATAAACACACTTACCTTTTGGGGTTGCACTACGTTATGTTTGCTGATTCAACTTACGCTTTAAAAAAAGATACAGTAATATGTGATATGTATCAATTTTCCCACCAGGCATGAGATTACAATTTACACGCTGTTCATTTCGCTCATGCGCACGAGATGTATTCTCCTGTCATATCAAACGTCCGTCGTACGTATGGCAGCGCGTGACAAGATCGTATCGATCTCCAAATTAACCAACA
>SIXB01005999.1:0-12704 GCA_007018985.1 Anopheles bwambae | reverse complement strand
TTTCAGTAATTTGTTTTACTGATATCCAGTGAAACGACTAATTTGACACTTATTTTACTGATTTTCAGTAATATGTGTATTACTGAAATGCATTCAGTAAATTGTTTTACTGAAAATCAGTAAAAAAATGACATTTATGCTGAAAATCAGTAAAATATTGTATTACTGAACCGTTTCAGTAAAAAACTTTACTGAAGCAGGATGAGAAAATTTGCTGTGTGCTTCAATTTGAAGTCCATAAACAAAAGCGTACGAGCCAACCTACACTACCACTAACAATACACTCCCAGCTCCTGCGGAACTGGTTCGCTAACGCGTCCTATCAGCGGGTCGTAAAACTCGAGCCGATAGCATCCACCGAACGAAAGGAACAGTTTTACGACGGCGGCGGCATAGACTAAACTTTATAACCCTCGTATCGTATTTTTTCCATACTTATTTTTTCGTCCCCCTTGACGTGTTACGCGCAAACGAGCCGACTGGGGATGGTGGGGATTAAATGAAGGAAAAAACACACTTCTTGCTGGAAAAAATGCACGCTTCCTAACGCTCATTGGCTCATATTGAAGGTCGTAAAATGGGCGAAACATGCCCAGAAACAAGAAGCACCGAGTGTGTCGAATTAGAATGAGGCCTTAGCCGTTCTAAGCCAAGCGAACGATTTTATTGACCCGTCTAACTGGTCATTTTTCCACTGTAGGCTTCAATTACCAAATTTTCTTTACAACCACCTCCTCAGCTGAATGATTAATCACACCCTCCCGCAAAAGGGGTAGAGGCTGAAAAACTTTCTTATCAAGTGACCGAACGAAGGCGTCAGCCCGTTTTGACTACCTATACCACCGGCTCCATCACCCATAGCCGGGTGGGCTGGACTGTGCGAAGTGATTTCTTAATTTTTACGAGCCGAAAAGCGCAATTAACTTATCTGATACACCAATCTACGCAATCAAACCCGTTAATGTGTGATTCCGGGAACACTGCCCCGGGTGAGAGAGAGATCTTCATTTCGACGGCTACACTCGAGGCTCACAATTCCAGCAGCCAGCCGCAACCATGGCAGGGGGGGGGGGGGAAATTCCTAGAAAATGTATACCAAAATACCATCCCTCCCTCCCCATCGCCCAGCCCAGTTGACCAGTGGTGATAGGTTCGCTGGACCGAGAACGAAAACGCTAGACGAGGCCACGGAATTGTTTCGGAATTTCTAATGTTTCCCTTTTTTCTCTCACTGTTGGGACTCGATGAAAACTCCCCCCTTTCGACGTCAAATGGGAGGGCGTGCTCCGCGGAAAAGGGAACAGGGAGGGTACGATAAAAAATTAGAAGCCCAATTTTGGAGCGTCTCCGGTCGGTTGCGTTTGAAGTCCATTCCATTTCTTTATCAACTCATCCATTCTGAACTGCGCGCTCGCAAGACGACAAATGAAACGAGCGCCACAGCGATGAATAATTCGAATTCCGAACAGTTTCTTACAGGGCGGCCATCTTTTGTGTTTAGGGAGGCGGGACGGGTACGGCTGGTAGACCGGGCCATCGAGAACACAAGAACACATACCGGAAGCGTACAAACAAGATTTTTACGACCGTTCCCATTTGGCGTTCCGCGATGCCAACTCGTGTAAGGGATCGTTCGGAAGGCACTTTTGGTATGTGTGTGTGTGTTTACGTGTTTTGAGGTTAAATACGGTGAAGACTTAATGTGGAGTGTTGGCGCTTAATACCGAATTGCAATTCCATTGCCACTCGGAACGGCTTGATAAAGATTGAGTAATTTTAGAAGCGAAGAATATTATGTTTCACATATTGGTAGTTTCATTGCTACCGTTCATAAACTCAAACCACCGACGGCAGATTGTTGAACGAATTAAAGTTTGGTAAAATCTATTTTTTACAGAATTGGACAGACAAACATAATTTTATACACTTCTTCTGTAAATAAATTAAAAAATACTGCCAACACTTTGATCTAATTCATTACATATTCGTCTTCTACTTGGCGTAACGTCCTACGCGGATATGCCGACTTCCAAGGCTTTATATATAAATTTTAAATAGTATACTGATCACCTATATAAACTATACACTATTTATGTTATAGGAATGTGTAATATAAAACACGATACTCTTGGCTTAATCATTTGCTTTATTTTGTACAACGAAGAACAGTTACTAAACCCTCTCAAAAATTGTTATAGCTTACTCAACGCTCCAGTCAACCGGTCTAGCGATGGTTCATGCATCTTCTAAAATTATGTAAACCAATTCTGCCTTGAACGTCTAAAATTTCAACTTCAGCCAGCTTTCACCCCAAGCCCATGCTCCAATTTGCCATTGCCAAACTAGCCAGTCCCCCCCACCGCCCGACCGAAATGCTTAACCAATCGGTCACTGTTGCAGAACACTGGAGATTGTGGCAAGCCGCCGCCGCGCGTTGTCGTTGTTTTTGGAAGATTTTGGTAAAATTATTCCGAGTGTCGGTCACACGAAGGCTACCAAGGCCCCTTTCCCATACCCACTGTATTGCCCAATGCAGCCCCACCGCAAGAGAGAGAGAGAATGAGAGAGAGAGAGAGAGAGAGAGAGCGATCATCGCGGATGTCCACAAACAGCCCGACACCGCCGCCATACCGTACTCTCAATCGATCACCTGTCACGACGGGGTAGGCCAAATTGGTAACATCAAAACCACCAGCGCGCCCAAATCGATCCAACCATTTGTCTCCGGGCGACGGATGACGCTTGATGGTCGATAAAGGTGGCGCACTACCGCTACCGACTCGCAGCAGGGTAGTCACCCATCCCAGAAGCGCATCACCCTTGTCATCTACCGGCACACACACACACACACAAATTGGTGGGAGGCTCACGATACTTCGTGGCCAAATCCCTGCTCTACCCTGCTCTACGCGGAGCTGCAGGTGACCTCGCTCGCGTTTCGATTCCGTTCGGGGCTTCCGTTCCTTCGGAAATTATGTATGCCACTTTTTCGACACGCACTTACCTCACCTCCTGACTGGCCATCCTCATGCCCTCGCGCCCTGCGGGGTCTGTCGGCATCCATTAGTCCAGCTCGACACCGAAGCAGTAATTAAATCATCTTAAATCACTCTCCCAAAACACCACACTCTTGCCCACCGGGCACCGGGCTAGCCGCATGATTCGAAGGAGCGAAACCCGAAATGAAACTCCCCTAATTGATTCAGCGAACGCAGCCAATTCCTTATGCAAATTCGAACCATTCGCGCTCGCCCGTTCGAACATTGTATGTGTATATTTCAACACACACACACGCACGAGCGCTTGTACATTCGATTGGGATGCCAGAGGGTAGAGAAAACAACGCCGCAGCCAATGTGTCTACCACGAGTGTGACACCACGAGGACTTCGGGTCTCGGGCGGGCCTTTCCAAGCGCATGCACGCATGAGCATAAAAGTGTGTGTCCCATCAGGGCGGATTAACCGACATTGGGGAGTGGTGGCGGTATTGTATGCGATGGTATCATCTGGTCTGCTACAAAACGTAATCATATCTTACGCAGTAGAAATTGTACACTCGGAAATAGCTCACATTTACTATTGGCCACTACACCACACACACAGCAAAACACGTAAACACGCCAAATATGCGGTTAAAGGAGCGAAACGAACAGTACGGTAAGGTTTGAAGGAAGAGCTGCCTGGCGGTAAGGAGGTATGGAGGTCTAAAACAAGGTGTCGGCTTCCTTCCTTTGTTGTTTGTTTGTTTTGTCTCAAGTCGACGGCTAAGCCCCAAAGCATCTCAAATATTTACTCAGCCCTGAACGGTGGAATAGTGGTCAATGCTTCCGAGTAAAGGTGGTCAGTATTTGAAACTAATAGTTGAAGAAAAAAAAAAGGTTTTATTATTTTTACCAACAACAAGAAGCTAATCCACATTGTTTAACAAACTACCAAAACTACACACATCCCATGCAGCCCGTAAATTTGGCCACCGCCCAACGCCCCACAGTGCACAGCATTCGGATCGGTGTGGTGATTAATTAATTCACCATACCTGATTCCCGTTAGTGTCAACGCTGACCGCGCTCCGTCCGATCTTTCACATTTCGGCACCGGGTCTCGTTTGTGTGTCGATACGAGCCGCGATACACGGTTGGAACAAAATCTCTCACCCTGCCCCTGCCTTTAGCATCTCATGTCTATCACTCTTCCCCTTCCCCCCCCCCTCCTCCCTTCCATAACACCCCATCGTTCACTCATTGACTCATTTGCAAATGAGACATTTTTACGATCACCATAACCGTATATTATGGCGTACTTAAGACCAGGGCTTTTACGACGTCGGTTTTGCCTCTTAAGCTCCAACCCAAGGCAATAGTGGCAACGGAGAAGGAGTGGTGAAGGAGGGGGGGGGGGTGGAAGAGAAACACACTCGTCACCTGCCGCCGTTACCGTCCATCCTTCCCCTTTCGCCTTGCGTTACATTCTGTAGCCCCAACAACCCTGCAAATCATAAAACAAAGACAAAGGACATCAACGGCCGAACGCGCCACGAACGCACCCGGAACCCACTCCCCCAGCATCTCCGTCAGCGAGAATCGATCAAGCAACAGAACGACACACTGAAGACGATCGGTAATGACAACGATCAACACCATGAGCCAAGCACTCACACTGCGCGCCCTGGCCCTGGTTGCTGGGTGTCAGTTGGCGGCAACAAAACAAACGAAAAAAAAATACTTCTGCGTGTGTGAGGTTTCGCCGACCGACGAGATTGATCACTGCAGCGAAAGTTATCGACATCAACCCGTACGATCGTACGCGCGCGCACTCAGGGACACATACAATCAAACCGCAGAACCGCTGAAAGGGGTGGAACTGACGGAACAAGCGCATCCAAAACGGCTACGGATTTTTTTTTCTTCTGTCCCTCCCGGACAATGCAAAATTGCTCGCTCGGGAGCTGGCGAGAAGTGGAGAAACGGACAACGCCCGAGGCGCACCGGGAAGACCGGGAAACGACAAAATGCATATTATATGATAATTTAGCACTCGATCATTTATTGATTTTAATGGAAATTGTATGTTTTATATGGTCACATGGCGTATGGGCATGGCGTCGGACTGATCGTTGTTCGGTCTGTGTCCTGGTCCTGTGGGTGATTGTTTGTAAGTGCCGGCATCCTTTCTGGGGGTTGTTGCATTTCTGTTTTTTTTTTTTTTGGTTTTGGTTTTATTTTATTTTCTCCTTTTGTGTGTTGCTCTGTGACTGCACTTTGGGCTAGTGATTTGCTTCTCGCTGTTACTTGCTCTTTTTGTTTCCGTTTTCTTTCGCCTCACTCCGGATGTCTTTCACTTTTGAAAAGAGTTGTATGTACTTTGTTTTATTCCCTACATCTACTTCCCTGTAAAGAATGCCATAGAATGCCTTTATGCTGATTTAAGTTTAAATTATCGAAAGTCCATTTAATTCTTCTGCGCCAACTGCGCCTATCTTCTCAGTGTCCAGGCTAAGAATACCCCATCCACAACTAAACACCCGATAAGAGATGGCTCTCGATCGACAAGGTGAATAAAATTTGCCCCATTCTGCCTGCAGCCACTCACTGATAGTGTGACAAATAGAGCGAACGGCAGGAACAGAAACAGAAATAAACAGAAGAATCCCCCGCCCTGCCATTGGTGTGATTCTGTTGTGCAAACGTAGCACAGCCACAGAAAAGAAGCCGATCGCCATCGCAGGGGAGCGGCCCAAACACGGCTCGCTGACCACCGCCACCCAAAAGAAGAAATATTAAGCTTTCAGAGGACAGCGCAAACGTGCCGACAAATTTGAAAAATGTTACCAAATATTTCTTGTCCCCACGGTTGTGCGCACGGCACCGCCATGAACCCCACTCATGCCCGGGATGACGCGATCGCACAATCGGAATCCATTACGCAAGCCTCATCGAACGCCACCGGTGTGTGGGGCGGGTATCCGGAACGGCGCTGCGGATGCGTTTCACGAACCCGCGCGACCCTCGGAGCAAACTCACGAGCAAACCCAGGCGGAAGGAATATCTATATAAACTAAATCACTGCAATTAATTTCGTTAATGTTTGTTTTTCTCCCCCCCTTTGCCCAATGGCAGCCGTGAAGCCGGCGTCTCGAGCGCGAACACAAGACCACGTTTGGTAGGAGTGCGGTGCCCATCTTCGGCAAACTTCTTCGTTGTGGTTTTTTTCTCCCTAATATGCTTAATCGACTCCGACTGAACGATTGAGGTCCATTGAGGCGTCACCGGAGCGATCAGAGCACTCGGCCTGTTTCCTTCCCTTCATCTTGTACTCCGTTTTTCCCCCCTCAGCTCGCTCGATCGATAAAGCAGATGGAAATGGTTGCTCACGAAACCGCTTTCGCTACTTTCGAGATTGATCTGATCCCGATAGGGGAGGGAGTTTGTTGCTACGACGGTGACAAAGATGCTCCCCAACCGATCGCGACTTAAGTGAGACCGAAAAGGATTGCCGACGATCGTAAAACTGCCGAATATATCAATTCCTGGGCCTGGGCCAACGGTCAACCATTTCCTGCCCGCCCCCGGACCCGGATCCGGAATCGAAGCGCACCATGATTGATCGCTCACACGTTCTGGTGCCGTGCAAAGGGATCGTCAGCGCTGATGCTCCGCTGTCCAGCCGATAGACTTGTAATGTGCATCTGGCGGGGCCGTTTGGACTGCTAGAAGGAAGCTGCCTGAAAAACGGTGCTGGCGGATGTGGCGGAAACTGTCCCACCAAAACATTTTAATGCCACTTTCATGCTCTCGTAGCGTTCGAGGGTGCGCCGGATGTAAGCGTTTTATTCGTTGTTTTTCCTTTTCTTTACAGTTTTTTTTTGTTAGTAGACATCAAACGCTCTCATCTCAAGTAAAAGCAGCTAGAGCAGAAGCTTAGCACAAAACGAAGGGAAAAGAACATTTCTCTCTGATCCATGCACACACACACGCGCAATCTCAAGCCTGGCAGAAGAACGCATGACATCCGAAAGAAAGTGCCCATCCACTGCCTGGGTAACCCTTCGCTTTTCGGGTGACATGTTCAATCCGGGGCGCTTTGTGGTTTGCCGACGGCGGGAAAGAAAAATGAAGCCGAGGCTAAAGAATCTTCAGATCATCGTTGTCGCCAACAGCAAAGCCAGCGATAGTACGGCGCCGATCGTTGCTTCAGATTTACGCCGCTACCCCGCCTAGAGACGTTCGGTTGATACAAATCGCTTTGAAATCTTGTTAATCGAAACCTTTTTATTTATTGAGCTCGCGGTATCCGCCGCATCTCGTCACCTTTTCGCTGTATGTGTGAGGTTTGGTTTTTCTTTATATTATCCTTAGTTGTTGGGTTTTTTTTTCAAAGACACGGTTGACAACTCCGACCAATATCAACTGCTTGTCCAGCTGATGAGGATCATGGGGCTGTGAGCCGTGAAGGGGGATTTCGGGATTGATCTACCTCGGGCACGTTGAAATCCCACGGTGAAAGTTCCCACTGGCGCCCGGTCACATTCCTGTCCGGCACGCCGGAATGCCGGATGGATGCTGTAACAAGAGTGAGCGATTTTTCACGCGGCACAGGAAGTGTAACGATAGTAGCTGAAAGCTTTTTCTGTTATACAAACTTCTCGCTGACGGTGGTAGATGAGTTCTTCTTTGGGATAGTTCGGAACAAATTGAGAACTTTTCGTGAGAAATTTAAATCTCTTGAGAAATTTAAATTTCGTGAGAAATTTAAATATTAATAAATTTAATAAATCGAATTTTCTCTCATTTATTCTGGGAGTTGTTTAATAAACCTAAATTTTTAAATATTTATTTCTTCATAAAGCATAGTGAACACGTCCATGCAGTTGAAAAGCTCATTTTTATCGTGATTTGAGTCACTGAGCATATTATACTGAATTTAGTGTATATGGTTGCAGATGACTTCCTGCACACAAACCGGTAAACGAAGGGGAGATTTACCTCTACCTAATATAATTACACCTCATGAGCAAACAAGTACATATATCTTACATAAAATAAAACAATATTTTAAACGTAAACCCCAAAAAGCTTACCGAGCAATTAGCTAGCCTATTTGTCCTAATTACGGTGGAAAGTTATTAAGTGCTTCAATTAAACTGTAATGCGTACAAAGTGCATCTATTTGCAGCTACCATTACAGCTGCATTCCTTTTTATTACCTCCATTGTCTGTTAAATTGCTACATCTCTCTACTACTGCGCCGGTAAACCCTTAAGCTCTTCCCGGTCGGAATTGATGTGCGTCTTAAATTTGTACTCTGCTCCACACTACGTCTACTAGCGTGGCGTCCATCTTGTTACAATTATTTGTTAATTAATGCTCCCTACGCGAAGATCGGACCACAAGCCGTGTTAGCTGGGAATGGTTAACGAGCAGCAAAAATGTACAATTCATAAAAATGCACTCAAATTTTTGTATCCCCCTTTCCTTACAAACCCCACACACCCGGAACAGACGCGCCAGACATACGGTGCACTTCAGACGTCGATGGTTTTTGTAGTGCATCGTGGGGATAGTGGTGCACCTATTCCGATGCAGCTATTAACGAACTGCGCCCGGAACTCCACCCACCAGCAAACGGGCCCAATGGTCCATTGTGCAAACAGTTGCTGTATCTCACAGACCATGAGTTATGGTTACGAATGGAAATTTATGTGCTCCCAATGGCGTCCGGTGCGCCCTCCGCATGCAGCCTTGCTCTCCGTACCGCACTGGCACTGGCTAAGAGGGTGCGTCATTCTGGATGCATTCGGTCGATTGGTTAATTTTTGGTCGCCCGGAAGCTATGGCAAATATTAAACCCATTAGCAAAAACATACCGGGAAATTCACCTCCCCTGCCATTCATATCGTCTGCACCAAACGGCCTCGCGAGCACATTACGCCTGCTGCTTTGCTCCAGCCGATCCGTCGATGAGCTCATGCCCTCGTAGTACGACGCCACGTCCCAGTGAGTTGTTTACCACCGGAAAAATGATTTTTCATTTCAGAACAAATGCCCGCACACACCGTTGAAGTGCTCTTTGTCCAGATGCGCACCCTGGCGGATGGCAAAACTCGACTGTGAGACCGGGCTAGCACCATCATCATCGTGCGGTTTCGGGCGCATTATTGAGATGTTCAATTAAAATTTATAAGTCCCGGCCTGTCTCGGGACCTGACGGGCCTGTCTGTTCGCCGAAGCCACGAACAGAGCGTTTGACGATTCAGACCAGACATACACTGCCACGTCTGGTTGAGTTATGGTCCAGTTCGCCTTTATTACATTTTTTTGTATAGCTATGATTCATTCAACTCAAACAACTTCCATCGCTCACTTCCACGGGGAGCCATTAGATGAAAAGTTATGGTTTTTTCTGTGTTTTTCCCTTTCTTGCCAGCCCAGTCACGAGACCTTGCATTAGTTCAACACACACACAAACTTGCTTCGATTTAAAATATGGGATCTCGCGAAGACAGTGCCCAGACGCGATGAAAAATTAAATTGTTCTACTTTTTATAAGTGGTACGGTATTTTTTTCAACTATAGCCTTGGTTTGCTACTTTGAGGAGAGTAGTGATTTCCCTGAGCAATTTTCCATAATTTGTAGGTCATCGCATATGGACTACCCTGTACTTGGTGTGGTTTTATGTTTACAAAGTATTAGGTAATTTTTCTGTGCCTTTTATTTTTGCGATCAATTTTTATCAATTATATTTGAATTCTATTTTGCATAACTGAAGATCAATGCAAGATCTTTTAAAATAATGCTACGAAATAACTGACATTTAGAGTAATCAATAAAACAGTAGTCATTACAATAAGAATTCTACTTTCGTCAATGAATAATCATCTACAATCTTCCTAAAAAGCTGGTAATACAATCTTATATGACAAAACTTTCCTTCCAGCATGATACCACCGTTTTCCCGGTACTAATGTGTAGTGAAATATTCGATCATCTTTATGGATGTACGTGGATGCCATTTTGAAATCATATAATCCAGTTTCCCCAGACAAATACATACAAATATATTTGTGTATGTATGCAACGAACAGCACACTGCAAGCAAATATTGCGCTCCCCCCTCTCACCATCTGCATATGAACGAATATGCTCGAAAATAAGCACCACTGGCAGATGCATAATTATGTGCATCCAGCAGAAACATGCCACTTTGCACAGGTATCGATCGACGCACACACACACAGCACACATATACCAGCCGACCAGCCATAGTGGTCAGCATGAAAGGGTGAAATAAATTACCAACACGCATGAGCTACACATTACGCTCCCAGTTCGGTGCACCCCAAACAACGCAACTGTTCCCACGAAATTATGCTTCCAACGCGAGCTACATTCGCCGCACTGCCGTCTCTGGCACTCTGGAACGCTGCTGCAGTGCATTTTTCATCCCAAAACACATCTCTCCGCTCGCGATGCTGTAAAGTGCTGGGAAAGCAAACCAGAAACCAGAAACGGCTAGGGAAGAAGAAAAACGACGATCCTTCCCATAAGTAATGGCCTTCCGCACGCCGGAGGAGGTTGCACTTGAGAAGTGAACGGTACGGTCTTGGATCGCATGTCGCTACACTGGCGCCTGTGGCCAGATTCCGTGCACCAGCGGTTTCCGTGTTCGTCTCCGTGTCCTACCGATCGGGTTCGAAAATTCGAATGTGTCCTTTTTTTTGCTTCTTCTTCCACACACCGTCCCAACCGTGGCGTGTCAGCAGGAAACATGGAAGTGCTTTATCCCACTGAAACATTACCTCTCGCACGCTGCCAGCACGCACTGTGCACACCTTTTTTGTGCACACAGCGCAGGATGGCCGAGTGGCCAAACTGGAGGAGGGCAACCAGTTATGAGAAAATTTCACGTCGCTTCAACATTACGCCATCGATCAGGTAGCTGAGCACAATCTGTCTTGCTTTCAAGCGAGCAAGGGAAAGAACTTTTATGGCCATGCACTGCAATCCTATCCTCGGAAAGCCCTGCATGGCCGAAAGGCACCTCTTCTCCACCGAGAAGTCGAACAGCAGTCGACAGCAGCAAAACCGTTGCCATAAATTTTTGCAAACTCACAACTCACCAAACGAATAGCGCTGCAGCTAACAAGCACAAAACTGCACACTGTCAAAGCGTATGCACATTTCACATTTCCGGGCTTAGGAGTTGGGCCGGCCCGCGCTCGTTACTAGCGCTACCATTCGGGAACATCAGCATGCATGTGTTTCTCCATCACTCTCCATCCGTCTGCGGCTTATTAGTCTTCTCCATTCTCAACAAGTCGCGTGATTTATGATACCTCACACACGCACGCAAACACACTCGCTCGTTCAACCAAAAACAAAGCCAGCTCAACCGTATCGGAAGCACCGACAACAACTTGGCAGCGAAACAAACGCTAACCCAACGCCAAACCGCACCAGCCCTAGTGAGTGAGGTAGTCCGATCCGGTTGACATTTACACCTAATATTCATTACCGCAAATGGTGATAAAACGATGCTGTGTGTGTGAGTGTCTGTGTTTTGTGTGAGCACAGTCCCCAGACTCTAATCTCGTCAGCAGCTCTAGCAGTGAGATGCCATCAATCATTCATCGCTGAGACGCATCCTATGTGGGTGCCAACGCCACTAATGCCTAAGTACCTAAGTTGCCGCTGATTAACTACCGGTTTGCAGCGCCACCTTCTAACCTCACTTCCATGCCGGGGGTCAGGTATCGAACTGTGCGCCTGCGTGCCGGCGGCGCTACAGCTGCAACTCGTTCCCTATCTTGCCTCCTATAAGCCTATTACGGACATTCCACCCGGGATCGAGTGCACCCGCCGACGAAAGATCAACGACGAAATCCCGGACGGCTGCTGTCAACGCACCACCAACACATCGTGAACGATCACAAATGCGACCGTTCTTGTCAGCGGGCATCTTCCGCATCAATCACTCCGTCCGCAGCTCCGCTTTTGGACGGAAACCTGTCATCAACGTCACCCGGGTTGATCTGCCGTTCCCTGCGCTAATGAATGAGCCGTCCGGCACCGAAACATAGCTCCCGTGTGCGCGCCGCGGTCAAGATCTGGATCACTGCAAACCCCGCTCACCGCTGCTGGAGAGATCACTTCAAACAGTGAACAATAACGATAACAAAATCAACAAAAAAAACACACTCACAAACACCAGAAGCAGCTCACTCTCGGGGACTATCCAAACAACAAAAGTTACTTATCTAATAGCGCTAATATTTTGAGCCCCGCTCTTCAGCAAACAACATCAACAACCATCCCCGTGCTGCTACCGGCCTTCAACACCCCTTTTCGTCACCCGTGGAACATGAGCTGAAGGCATTGAAGGCATTATAGCATCAGATAACCCGCCGCTACCTGCCCGATCGTGCTGGAAGGATGGTTGTTTACTCTCTCTTTCCCTCTCTCTCTCTCTCTAACTGCCTCAACCGATCGACTCGAGGAAACGGTTGTAATATTGCAGAACAGACGCCAACGCAACCGGCCCGTGTCTGGAGCCAAATCCGAACATACGGATCGTTGTCCCAGAAAGATCCCGGTATCCCGGGTAAGTGCCGACCCAGTACGATCAAGATCTAGTAGCACTTGAGATATTTTCGTTCTCTTCTAGAGATCGTACCTGCTCGTACCGATAAATTGCATGACCGACGAA
>SIXB01005998.1:0-12706 GCA_007018985.1 Anopheles bwambae | reverse complement strand
ATTTGTGATCGTCATCAACCTGACATGTCGCGCACCGCATTGTTGAATAGTATTCGTGTCGTGCGACCTTTTACATGTTAATTATGTTACTTAAGACTAAGCGTGACAAATGAATGACCGTAATGTGACTATGTTATAATGAATTAATGTAAATGAATTCGCTTCAAGTGGGCCACTTGCGGTCCGTTGAATTTTAATAAATAAATAACAAATAACAAATAACACCCTTTTTTGTCGCTTTTGTCGTTCCAGACGTCGGTGAGCATGTGAAGGGAGCCGTCCAAAACGTTACGCACGAGCTGGAAAACGTGCTGGGTGGCAAAAAGGACAACAAATCCGATCACGTCAACGAGGACGACGGCCACGAGCCGGCCACGAACCGGCACGACGGCGGGGACAACCCGGACTACCAGATCATACGGCTGAAGGGCTCGAAGCAGAACAGCGTCGAGGAGACGGAAAAGATGGAAAACGCGAAGAACGACCTGCTCACCAAGGCGCAAAGCTTCGGCGACGACACGGACCGGATGGCGGACGATCTGATGAAGGAAACGGAGGAGCTGATGCGGGACGCCGAGACGGGCATCGCACACAGCGAGATGACGACGCGCATCACCTCCAACGAGGACGGTACGATCGAGATCCTTAACCTCGAAGGTAATGCGCCCAAGTCCCCGAACCACTCGATTGACAGTTTGCAAACTACTTCACCAGAGCCCGAGATCGAGCGGATACTGGCCGGCGCTGGGACGGAGGAGGAAGGCACCGCACCCGATTCACCCAAGGCAACGCTCAACACACTGTCCGTGCCCGCCGCCAAGGAGGAGGGAATGCCGATGGACGCGATGCCACCAGCCGCGGACAAGGCGGACGTGTGAGTACGGTAGTGCCATGGCGTCTTCGCTTCGACAAGTCTTTTCATATTACAATCAAGCCCCATGTCCTTTGTACACTCCACCTTTTCACACATCCCGTACACCAACACACCGACAAGTGCAGTCCATTGGAACAATGGACGATTCCTTTAGTACGTCACACACTCCCAAAAACTCCCTCCTTTATGTCGCATCATTTATGCATTGGAAATTCTAAAACCGAACACATTTCCATTTCCTGCCCTGTACATTGTAACAAAACTCCTTTGCGAAATAATTGGAACAATTTGAAAGTTTTTCACACAATTTCAGTTGGTTACGGGACGTGCCAGACATTTTCTAACGAATCATTTTTTCGATGTAGTTTTACATTAGATTCCTCTAGCTCATTCAATGTGCGATACATGCGTTTCATCTGGATTATTGTAAATAAACCTTTAACGTGTAAGTAATTGTAAAAAGAAAAGTTTGAAAATAAATGTATTATTGTGTTAGGAATAAACATATTGTTTTTGTTGTTATCGTAATACTGTAACATTTGTGGCATTTATTAATATATGAGCTGCGTGATTTATGTTGCATCGTGATGTACACGGACTTTGATACAGTTGATGCAGTACAAAGATGATACATGAACAAATATTGTAATACGCAGTGTTCTGATTGTTCATACTTCCTCTATTCCTTATTTTATTTTTCTGTAAGTTCACTCCTTCATACCAATTTTACATTGATTAACAATATTGTTTTAATTCAATTGTAACATACATACAATATATTGATGGCTTTTCAAAACATAGCATAAAAAAGATATTCATTGAATTTAATATTTCATGTCAACGTAAATACAGTTAAATATATTATTCAAAATCGTTAGATCACTCTTCTTTCAACTCGCTTTACTTCGTTCATGATTTATTTTTCTCATTGTTTTTTTTCTTTATGTAATGAAACAGTTTAATTATACAAATAATCCTGTTTAATATATTTCATTCTTGTTAATTTTTTCATATCAACTGTAAATTTAATGGTTTTGGTGTTTTTTTAGTTATTTTCAATGGGTTTTCATTTTAATTTTGCGTTTCCCCCAAATCAATGAATTGTAGAACGTATCCGAACAATTGTATAAAACATGCTATAAAACATGCTAAATATTTCGTGTGTAAATAAAAAAGTACAAACAAATTTTAACCCCCGGGGAGAAACCCGATAAGAGGCCAGGGAAATTATGTAAAAATGTAATAGTTGATTCCTTTAATTGTATATCCAGCATTTGTTCATCGAGAAAGAACTCATATGACTTATTTTTAATTTAAGTTACTGTATGAATATTAAAATGATTTGTAATATTCTGAGTGTATCATATAATTATAATAATTGGTGACATATAGTGAGATAAACCAACAGGAAAATGTAATGAAATAGACAGCTACTGTAATGAAGCTTGTGAGTTATGAGCAATTAAAATCAAAGATTTTAAATTATAATCAATGAACAATTAACAATTTCAGCAAGTGAAATTGTAAAAAAAAACTATACAATTAGTTTCATCATATTATCAAAAAATAGTTAATAGTTGATAGTTGACCGATGACTATAATTAATTCACGGTATCAGAAGTTAGCTTTACATTCATACATTTTTAATTAAATAAAACCACCAGGACCGGTTTCCATACATGCCATAAAGGCAACGATTATGACTAGGAATGTTTGAAATATTTATGTAAAAACTATCTGATTGGATGCTTTTGTAGGTGAAACATGTTAATAATTCCCCAGCATTATTAGAACTTATTCATACGCAGGCTTAAACGAAAAAACCCAAAACGTAACTATACTAACCAGCAAATTAGCTCATAACAGTGACCTCATTCTATCTCCCATTGACTGGTTCCGTCGGTTAACTGTCCCACAAATGGTCCTTCCCGCTGTCCAAATGCATGATTAATGGTCTTATCACATTTCTTCCCCTATTTCGTACGGCCGGCGTGCGGAACAACTCCCATTACATACCTCCACCATGGCAGGCAGGACACAACGCAGGTATGGCCCATCCCGCCACAGATATCGATCGACGGTGAATCGGTGACCAGCAGCGAGGAGTACTTTCGTATAGAGGTCCAAAAAGCTACCTCCACGCACACCCCGGGCCGAACGGTGGCACGTCGCCCTATCAACCTGAACCGGCCACCACCCCCCTCAACGGCTGCCTCCGAACGGGTGCAACGGTTCATTTTCAAACTCAACTCCATCATCCTCAGCGACATCGAGGAGCGGATGGATGAGGACGGTAGCATAGTGCGGCAGCTCGAAAGAAACCCGGACCGTGTAGTTGAGCTGCTCAGCAAATCATCCCTCGAGGACGATGAAGGGGTGGATGGTGCAGAAGTGGACGGGGGTGAGGAGGGTGCAGATGAAACCACCGGTGCAGGCGTGACCACACGAAAAGGACGTCGAAAAATGCCCCACGGAATACGAAGACAGCAATCGATGTCAGTAGAAGAGACCACAGATCCCACCATGGAGCAGCCCAGCAACGAGTGTGCCGAAACGCAACAGAACGCACTGAATCTGGATGACCAGCAGCAGCTAGTACTGCTGCGGGACATTCCGCCCGCAGTGAGGCTTAGAGCTTTGATGCGATTTAAATCGCTCGATTCGTCCACCACCGACGGTACCATGGTCGAAATGCAAAAACACAAAGCTCGACGGCGACGGATGAAATCACTCGATACGATTGCGGCCGACGATGAGAACGAAGAGGAGGAACAGGAAAGCGCAGTGACGGGGGAGGAACGAGACCAAGATACCTTGACCGATATGTCGTACGATCCGGAAGAGGAGGAACGCATCTGCGAGGAGCTTCTGGCCCAGCTGCGTGCTCTAGAAGAGGCAGATCGAGCCGAAGCCGAGGGTAAACTGGCGTTGAACGAAAGTGAGCTTCCCAGCGGTGGCGATGTGACCGAGACCGGAGACCAATCGATTACCACCGACCATAGTGAGGGCGATGGTCACAAAACCGCCTGGGAGAAGCTGCAGGACTATTTGCAACGGGTGCCGAAACGAAGGAGTAGTAATTACGATCTCTTTTACGAAAATGACGAGGAAATGCTGAAGACACTATTTAAGCGTACGAAGTTGAAGCTGATGTTTCACTATAGTGAAAGCTCGAGTGGATCCTCTGATGATACGATGTGATGTGCAGTACCAAAGCTGGAAACCTTTTGATGTTTCCTTTTTGTGTATCTTTGATAGACTGGTTTGCTCAGCTCTTCCTGCAATGGGGAAGTGGATGATGACAAATGAAGTCATGCAAGGTATGCATTATTGCATAATAAAGTAAGATAAACGTCCCCGAGAAGGACTTTGAAGGACATACGATGGCAAATGACGTTGGAAAGAATAAACAACCCAGTCAGTATTTGTTTGGGAAATTGCATTAGTTTTTGATGTTTTTTTAACCTTGTTCATAAGTAAAACTGTGACATCGTTTTCGTTTGCACAGCATTTTAGATTACTTCTGGTTGGTGTAAGTATTTACATTTAATAGAATAAATTACCATACAGAACTGAGTAGAAATTGATTGATTTAGACTATTTTTCTTTAAATGGTTGTTAAATATCATATCCAATTGATCGTGTTGGTATTGTTATAACAAAACAATTCGGTTTCTTTTTTATACTTCTTTAGTCATCTTTGTTTGTTACATTCAACAGCTATAACCGCCTGCTAAAGATCTCTCTGCTCCCTTAAGTTTAAAACCTTTAAGAATTTAAGGACTTTAAGAAAATTGAAATTTTTAGTTACCTTTAGAAAGGAATGAGCGAAGCGTAAGTACCTTAGGTTAGACTTATTTTCCATTGAAAAATTACACATGCCCTCATGACATATCTATGTCCCCAGACCTGTGTAATAATGGAGAATACCATGATCTCAGGACTACACATTCGCAAACAGGATACAACAAAAACACCCCAATATGAGGACGGGTTGTTTTTATAATATAAAAACTAACTTTCAATACAACTCAGTTACAGTTGATGTTGTTACCTTCAGATTTAACCCAATCTTAGTTGAAGTATCTTAGGCAATCTAACTTCAACGTACAAGCAGAGTAGGAATAATTAAATAATCAAATATAGGAAATACCTTTTACTTATTCAATAACAAACTACAGCCACGGTCACACTTAGCCTTATTATCCAATACTGTTGTTGGCAAGCTTTAGCAACTTAAAGAGGCACTTTTGTGAAAAAAAC
The DNA here is from genome assembly GCA_007018985.1 of Anopheles bwambae. NCBI lineage: Eukaryota > Metazoa > Arthropoda > Insecta > Diptera > Culicidae > Anopheles > Anopheles bwambae. The sequence continues at coordinate 7,569 of SIXB01005998.1, read as the reverse complement.
TTCGCAGAGTGCACACGTAAATAGCCAAACTGATGAACACAGCCTTGGTATATCGTAAAATGTGTGATTGTTTTAAAAAGACAAATGGGCTATCATCTAGGCATCAAAGAACCGAATACGGTTAGCAAGCGTTGCTTTGCCGATTACTGGTCTAGGGTAGTGATGGGTGTATTCCACAAAAATCCGGAATCGCTTCCGTATGACTATGCCAAAATCGGATGCGGTTCTGGATGGTGTGTGATGAACTCCAATCTTGGAGTTGTTCGGATTTAATTAAACGTTAATACCTAAATAGATTAATGCATCTCAAAGGTTACAAGTGTTAACTTGGTAAGTAAACTAATTATAAATGCATCTGGTCAAATCAGGTTGGAATCAGTAATATTCAAATGTTTTGCAAAATATGCAAATATCTCAAATCTTTTTCAACAATTTTTTTTTTAAATCTATTTTTTCGCGAAATCTTGTCGCAAAATTTAGTCACATTATTTTTTCAAAAATCTAGTCGCAACATTCTATCGCAAACTTCTTGGTCGCAAACTTGTTGGTCGCAAACTTCTTAGTCGCAAGCTTCTTGGTCGCAAAAGTCTTGGCCGCAAACTTCTTGGTCGCAAACTGCGGTGTCTCAAAATTCCTAATTGCAAACTTATTGGTTGCAAGAACTTGGCGTAAAAATATGACACAGACGCAAAATCGCGAACTAAAAAATGCAAATCTCACGGATGCAAAATCCCAGATGCAAATCCACTGGGCTTTCAAAAAATCGCTGGGCTGGAAATCAATGCAAACCTAGTACAATTGTGCAAACCTAGTACAATTATGCAAACCTAGTACAATATAAATGTGCATAGATTTGAAAAGCTGCAGATATATTGAGCCATTTGTTGTGATGGTTAACATTCTCTGTACTTTTTCATCAACTATGTTTGGTAAGTCATGATTAGACACTTGTCTTCTTCTTCTGGCATTGACACAACAACCGTTAGCCGGTCAAGGTCTGCCTGTACCACCAGTGAAAGTGGGTTTATTTTTCAGTGACTTTTTGTTGCCATAGCAGGATATACAATCCTACATATGGGTGCACAGTCTATTCGGGGCTTGAAGTTCTGAAGATATTTTTGGAAAATTTTCTGGAATCGTATTTTTAGTCGCTGTGTCGTTTGTATAAAACGTTGTGAAACAGTATGGGGGGGGGAGGGGGGGGGGGTTCACCATCACGTAAATTATGTGACGAACAGATAACATAATTAATTATCAGCTCAGGTTATCAACACCCATGTGCCAACTTTTGAACTATCAGATTAAAGCATTAGTCACTCTTTAATAATTGAAAAATTAATTGCAATCTGCAACAAAACCTAATTAAATATTACATAATATCTGTTATAAGTCTATATGAGCTTTTTATGTGTGAAGATTGAATAGTGTGGTAGGAAAGTTAGAGATGTTTCACACAAAAATTTTAGATTATCCACACATAATTGTGAAATAACTTTAAAAAAAACCAATTCAAAAGTTCTAAAAGGTGGATAAAATGAACAAAAATCAATTTAAATTTCTCCCCTATACATGCAAAAAGAAAAAATAAAGGAACATCCCTGGTACTTATTTGTTTTGCCATTTATTACAGTTACATAAATCGGAATGAGATTAGCCCAACTGTTGCCAACCACAGGCAATGCAATCGTCGTAACCGCACGCCCATTAGTTGACCGGATCTTCATTTAACCCTCGCTCGCTAAATGCCACCATCATCATTGCGCTTGCTGCTGTTACATTTTCGACTCTAGTCATTCGGAAATGTGCACCACAGAACCGGTCAACGCAATGGCTTCGATCTCCACCGCAGCACCGAGGGGCAACTTGACACCCCCGTAACAGGTTCGCGCTGGGAAGCTGCTGTTGAACACTGGAAAACAGGAAGGTGGAAAAAAGCATGAGAACCGACCGCATCTCAATGGGTTATGGGGGAAGGGGAGCATTTATGATTTGGCTTTTCGATTAGCATCCGCAACATTATCACCATTATCATCATGGTCGTCATGGCTCTTCTGTGCGGCACTGTTAAGCTGTGTGAAAAGGTTCCGGTATCGAAGAGTAGGGAGGGAAGTAAACACAAAACAACAACCTCACGCTTATCGCCATCGAACCTTCTCCTCCGTGCTACCCACACCCTTCACCCTCCGCCCGACACCCTCTTACCTTTCTTGTACTCCTCGTTCACGGTGGCGTAATCGTTCATATCGCCCAGCAGGACGGTCGTTTTGACAACCTTATCAATGCCGGAGCCCGCCTCGGACAGCAGGTTGGTGAGATGTTCCAGCGCTTTCGCCGTTTGGGCGGCCGCACCACCCGGCACCAGCTTCAGCGTATCCAGCTCCATACCGAGCACACCGGAACAGTACACCGTGCGGTCAGCCACGATGGCTTGGCTGTAACAAGCAGGAAAATGAATTATGTTTCACCGCAAACGAGTTGAGAACATTCCAACACACTTACTTGTACGGTGCCAGCGCTTTCGGGCACTTCTTGGTGGAGATCACTTTGCGTACGATCGACGACATCATCGAAATGTGAAAATTACTGCGGGGATTGCTTCGGCGAACTGTTTACGGCAACTGCACAAGAGCGACTGAGGACCGTCGGTGGACAATCTTCTCACAACAGCTTGAGAATTTCAGAGATACGGGACAGAAATCGCAGCTGTTAATCAGTTGTTGATGTTGTCATGTGCGCAGGCAAGCCGCCGAAGAGTAGCGCGGCTTTGTTTGTACAGGGGTCCTGCACATGGTCGTTAACGAAACGGTGCGAAACGATTACATTGAAATAATCTAACAAGTATTATTCTCATTTACATTCTTATATCATATCTTGAAAAAAGACTAATGGACAATATATAGAATGAGGTGATTGATTAAACATTAATTAAATATGTTCCCCCGTCTGGTGTGCGCTGAAGTCCCCTGCAAAACTGGTCTAGAACATTTGAAAAAGAATAGAAGAGTGAAAAAGAATAGAAGAGTGGTAGGGGTGGGGGTGAACCACTGGAGCTCTTGAGCGGACGTGTTTGACACCAGCTTAGCTGATTGCATAAATTAAGGGGGCCAAAAGGTCAAGTCGATCGAGTTCAACCCCTCTTATCTAAACCAAACATACATTTTGAATGGATTTTAATGTAATAATTATCATTATCTTATTAATTTCGCTTTATGCATATATGAAAAAGGCCTCAGAACCTTTTGCTACCACCAAAGTTCTGCGCCAGGGGGACTGGCTTGCTTGTCTCCTATTCAACCTGGCGCTAGAGAGGGCCATCCGCGACTCGAGGGTGAAGTCTACGGGAACCATCTTCTATAAGTCAACCCAGATCCTGGCATACGCTGATGATTTAGACATCATTGGTCTTCGGCTATCCTATGTAGCAGAAGCCTACCAAGAGATCGAGCAGGCGACAGAGAACCTCGGATTGCAGATAAACGAGGCAAAGACCAAACTGATGGTGGCAACATCAGTGGTCCTACCAATAAATAATCAGAATCTACATAGGCGCGACGTACATATAAGTTAACGCACTTTTGAAGTCACCTCACAATTCACCTATCTAGGGTCAAAGGTCAGCGACGACAACAGCATGGTAACTGAGTTGTGCGCAAGGATTCTAGTTCTGGGACTATATAGTACCTATATAGTACCGCTACATGCGCCTCTGAGACATGAACACTATCCAAACCTAACGAAACCCTCTTAGCCGCGTTCGAGAGGAAGATGCTCAGTAAGATACTTGGCCCCGTATGTGTGGAGCCGAATGAAGGACAATGATGGAGCCGTTAGCATGACGAGCTATACGAGATGTACTTCGACCTCACCATGCCATGTTGTACGCATGGAAACGGACGACATAGTCCGTCTTTTTAGACTTTTTAGGCCGTCCACAAGGACAGAGAAGGCGTGGCACTGAGGTGGCAAGATGGCGTGGATGCGTCCGCCATTAACGCCGGGGTAACGAATTAGCAGACGAAGGCGCGAGATGGTTTCGGACACTTAAAGCTTAAAGCTTTTATTTACTTTGTTTGTCTTTGGTTGTAGTAGTATTTGTACTGGAAACTATGAAATAGGAAAAAATACTGCTCAAATTGCTTATCACCTTGAATCACATCGTATCGCTACTTTATGAACCCGTACAAGCTGCTACTCATATCGTTCCCCATTTGACTGGCCAACTTTCCCGCTTGATTCTTGATCGTCACGCTTGCCCCGTTTGCAATTAAAAATTCAACCAACTCCCATTGCCCAAACTCAAACGCGTAATGTAAAGCCGTATTACCCTGCTCACTGTCCTGCGCATCCACCTTAATGCCACGCTCGAGCAGCGCCGACACAATCGCCAGCACCAACTCACACCCACAACAGTGTCTTATCCATTTGAATCTATACGCGAACATGGTCAGAGCATTGTGGCCCCAGACATCCGTAGCGTTTACATCGATCGGTTTTCCGAGCAGCCTTTCGATCACAGCCAATTGTTCCTTCACATCGTTCTCGATGTTGCCTACCAGTCCGAGCAGTGGTGTCGACTGGTTCCAGTGTTTGTAGTCATAATCGATATCATAATCGTACTCCATAAACCACTGCACGCACGACTGCATCTTTCGGTGACACACACGGGCGAACAGTTCCGTCATCTGATCCTTCGAGTGCTCGTACAAACTGTCAAACAGCAGACGCCGAATGTCGGGATGTTTTTGCAGAAACTCTTCGCCAGTCCAGGCAAAGCTGTGCCGGCTTTGATCACCGACCAGCCAGGGCAGGTATATGTGGGCACACTTGCGAAACCACGGCGCATCGGCCACGCGCTTTATTAGCGCAATTGCTGCACAGTAATGCATGTGCCTTAGACTCCCAGTCACAAGTTCTTCGTTTAACAGATCGATGCGTGCACCGTGCTCGAGCAGGAACGATACCGTACCGCAACACGAGGCCAGCGAGAGCGGTAACTGTCCGTCCGGTGCCGCACCGTTCACATCCATGCCGTGCTCGATCAGCACCTTCAGCGTATCGCCATGTAGTCCATTTTTGCAGCATATATGCAGCAGATTGTAGCCGGCCGGATTCACGTACGCTAGCTGTGCCGGTTCGTTGCGTTCCAAAAACAGCTCGAATATAGATTCGCACCTGTACACCCAATGTATCGGCAGGGCACCTTTGTCATCCAGCGCCATTACATCCATGTTGCGCGCGAGCAGCCGTTCGACGAGCGTTTTGTTTCCCCACGAAGCGGCAACGTGAAGGAACGTCCTCCCATTGCTGTCCAAATAGTCGTCCAGCTTTTTGCCATCAGTCTCGAGTTTGAGGGCAGTTTTATTAAAACTGTCACAGAGGCTCCGTAAATGGTCATATTCAACAACACCAACATTTTGTAGATTAAAGAAACAATTACCTGATTCTTTTATGTTCTGCTGTTTCTTATTCGCTTCTATATGTTCCCGTAGTTCCGGCAGTTTTTCCCCCAACACGTCCAAAGCCTTATCATAGGATGGGTTAGGGCTGTGATGCTGTATCACAACAGCTTGGCGCAGTTTTTTCATGTCCTTCAGGTAAAAAGCTCGATGATGTTCCACCACAAACAGTATCCCTTTCCCGTCCGCATTGTGAAGCAGCTGTCGCAGCAGCTCGTATGCAGGAACGTCTCTGTCCGGTTCTTCCACCTCGAACAGATCCTTCACCAGCGCACCATCCCTGCGATAGAGAGCTGCCACGAACGTTAACTGTTTCCATCTTATCAAGAGGTGCAGAATGTTCAGCCTGCTGTAGTGATCTTGCCACTCTAGCAGTGTCAAGTTTTGCTCAATTTGCTCGAAGCAATACTCCAACGCTATGCCACGTGCAATCAAAACGGCCAGTACGATCGTATCATCGGCCAGCCGCGTGCGCAAATCCATGCCACACTCGCCGATATACTTGGCACACAGTTTTTTCATGGGCGATGATCGTACAAAGTTCCAAAAGTGGAGCGATGGGCAGTCTTTTGATTCGTAGCAAAGGATTCTACTCAGTGCCACCGGTTTCGTTTCGCGCAGCTTGGTCGTGCGGTAGTGCAAGAAGAAGTTGACCAAACATTCCACCATGCCGATATGCTGCCGTTGAACCATCAAGTGTAACAGGTTGTAATAGTTCGTATCGTAGGCAAAGGGATCGAATCGATCGCTGTACCTGCTGATCAGCAGCTCGATCACATCCTTGCGCATCGAATCCCCGGCAGCCATGAAGGGTGTACGGGCTGAACAACCGGAAGCAACGGCCAGGGAGGCCCCGTGGCCGACGAGCTTCACTATTATTTCCTTCGTTGAAAGTGTGCAGGCCAGTTGGAGATAGTTCACAGCACCATCACCCCTCATATCGCTCCGGTCAAGCGATAGCACACCGTTCGGCAACAGTCGTTGAATGAGCCACATAATGGCACACCATTTCGTTCGGTTGCAAACATCAAGCGCAATGAAACGGTGCCCATGGATTGGGTGGCGGAGCAGTACAAACACCTGCAGGCTGAGTGGAATCCCGGCCGGACAGCTCGCGACAAGCGGTACCGTCTGCTCGCAGTCCTCCTCCGTCCAGGCAATCAGGCACGGTCTGCTTTTCCAGCCCGTCTGCTCCGCCTTCCACAGGAACTGATGTTGGATCGTTTGCCGCACGATCGTCCAATCTGCTTCGTACTGGTTGAGCAGCAAATCCACAACACTTTCCGCCCGGTTTGCTATGGCCGCATGCAGTGCGGACCATCCATCCGGTGTCGGTTGGTAAGGGTTCGTGCCATCGGCTAGCAGTTGCGTACACTCGGCTACCGATCCACTGGCCGCGGCACGGTGCAGCGGGAAACTTTTAAAACAGTCAGGTTTAAATTTACCACTATGCATTTCGCCGGCCATCGCTTTCGGTTACACGTACAGCCGGATCCGATGGCTGCGCTTACTGTGAAGCACACCCCGGAAGGTGCGGTCGTATTTAAAGCGTGTTTGAATTGCACAAGGGAACGAAAGACTATAAACGAAGCGGTGCAACATTACACCAGATGTAAACACATGTGACTCATTACCGACCGTAGTACGGATATTTGATTTATCAAGCAAAATCGTATTGGGGGTGTACACACAATGCGCTCCGCGAATGCGCTTCCACCTGTCAAAAAATGAAAAGTTAAATAAAATGTTTTTTTTTTTCATTCAAATTAAAATTTAAAATTGTATCATGTGTTTTTATTAGGTTAGATTTTTCAAAAATTAGTTTATGGTTGTTTGTTTCTTTTCCAATTGTTTCTATTTATATTAATAATAATAATAATTATTATTATTATTATTATTATTATTATTATTATTACAGTGAACCCTCTCTTATTTGACACCTCTCCAATTTGAAAAACCTCTCTTATTTGAACATTTTGCACAGTCCCTTGATTTCCAGTACATTTTTGTTCCTCTAATTTGGAAAACCTCTGAAATCTGTGTCCCTCTTATTTGAGTATGGTGTTGCCATGGTTATTGAAAGATGTATGCTCAAATTAGCGATTCTGTTCGC
>SIXB01005997.1:0-12536 GCA_007018985.1 Anopheles bwambae | reverse complement strand
TTGAGCGCAATGCTGCTCGGGAACGCGTTTTGCAAGCGATTTTAACCTCCGGACTTAATGAAGCTTGTTTTGGTTTGATTTTTTTATCCAAAAATAATTGGCAAAATAAAAAAGATATTTGATCCAACGCGACTGGCTTATAAAGCTTCTTTGGTTTTAATACATTTTGCGAGGCTTAGTAGAAGCAAACGATACCTTCAAGTTAATTTTCAGTTGGAATCTAACTAGTTCTTAACCAGAAATTTGGACTATTCAGTAAGTTTTAGATATATTGGAAATAAATCTGGGTGTATTGATGGGAGTAAAATCTGATTCGAATCAAGATGAGAAAGTAGGACATACCTCGGAAGCAAATTATTATGACATCTACATCACGAGGAGTCACGGTGAACCTTTTAGCACAAACAAAATTTGTCGTTGCAATGAATTTAACGGATATTTCGAAACATTTTCTCCTGCATTCCAGTCGCATCCATCGCTGATCGGCACGCAGGCACAGGCCTATCAGCAGCAACAGCAGCAGCAGCAGCAGCAGCCCATATACTATCAGCCGCAGGCGCAGCAGCAACCTCAGCACGAAGGTCTGAACCGCTACGTCGCCCAGTTCCCGGACCAGCCGCACTACACCGTCCAGGAGAACTACATCAATCCCAACATTCGGATGCGGCTGCAGCAGCAGCGCCTTCTGCAGCAGCAACAGCAGCAGCAGCAGCAGTACGCCGCCCCACAGCCCAACAAGTATGCCAGCTTCACCAGCTTCGGTGCTCAGCCGACGGCCCCAGACGCCACCGTCTACGCAGGGAACAATCAGGTAAGGACTAGTCACCGGAAAGCTGCAAAGAACGCGAACTCCCCAAAACTCACCCTGGATTTCTCTGCAGCAGCAGCCACAGTACGAGTACGTCCAGCAGACGGGCGAGGGCCAGCAGGAGCAGACCCAGTACCAGCAGCAGCAGCCGTCCTATTCCGTACGGGGGCAGCAGGCTCCCCAGCCCGGCACGGAGCCGGACGCGTCCACCAACGCGGCCAAGCTGATCGGCGTTGCCTTTTCGCCCTCGAACGAGGTGTCGCAGGTGAAGTTTAGCAGTGCGGGCCTCAAGTACAACTTCTAGATGCGCAAAGGTGCGGCCCAACCCCCCCGTTGGGCTGGTGGTTAGTGTTAATGTGTTTCGAATAAAATTATTACCTGTTTGTTTTTTTGTTTTGTACGGAAAAGTTTCGTTTCACTTTGGGGTTGAGGGTTCGTTGCTTGCGTTCGGATAGGATCAGCACTTCACCGGGGATGCACTACTTCGTTTGTACATTCTTGCATTCCCCAATAACTGGCCTCCACTACGGCGAGTTTACATCGAAGCGGAGTGGTATGAAGCTCTTGCTCTGAATTTTATTGTATCTCTACACATTTTTGCTATCGAACGAGAGAAGTTGGTGGCAGAACTTCTGGGAATGATATGCCCAGCGCCCGTCCATCTGTGGCATGCAATCTGAACTGTACGATTAATTTGGTGCCGTTTCGGAGCGCACTCGGAGGGGAATTGAAACCTTTGCAAAAAAGCAACGCCCCAATGTCTGAAATTGCGTGCCCCAGGGATCTACGGTTTCTCATTTCGAATGGGTTTTCCGGAGAAATCATAAATTTCGTGTAAACCAGCTGGCAAACGTTCCGATTGCGATTTGGTGCTCCGTTCTAATGGGAGAGTGAGCAGGGCTGGTGATAGACCTGAAAATTTGCATCTGCTTCAGGTAAGGGGAGTCAAAACCGAGCCAAAAACCCAAACAAGTAGATTACCATAGGCACGGATGTACTTCGCATCCAATTAGTGTTCCGGGTGGAAAGCAGTGGGATGTTTTAAAGCTGTCAAACCCCATCGGTGGACGTTTGTGGTTGACGTTCTACAGACACCCACACACACAGCTCATAACCATTTATCCATGGATTACCTGTGCAACTCCATCCCGTTTTATTTTGGTTCTGGCAACTTTTGTCACCGATAATTGGACTCTCTCTCGCAATTTTGGGACTCCCCTTCCACTGGAAAGGTCGTCAGACGTCGTCGAATTATTGGTTAAACTCAATCAGCAAATCGTGGCGAGACCGGCCCCTAATGCACGCTGACAGGATAATGAATTCCCGGGCGAGCCACCGAAGTGACCGTTTTTTATTGGTTAAAAGCATCTTGGTTGTGTTGTTGTTTTTTTTTTTGGTTCTTGTCTAATTCCTCATGGCTCGCTAGGTGTCTTCGTGCAGCGTAAGGGGATGGGTCGGTTTTTAAATTACTTTTTTAATTATGAGTCGGGTCGGGTCTCTGTCTCTCTCTCCCTGTGTGGCGGTTCCCGACACGGCCTTACACTGGACAGCGCGAACTCCCGGTGCGAGGATCTTGGTGAGGGGCATCTACTTTCCCGTTGCGGGTGGAGGGACATCTCGTGGGGTTTTAGTGTAGTGCGTGATGGGAATTGAGTTTAGATGCCGTTGAGTGTCCGTGGGACCGTTGGCCGGCGATCAGCAGCGCAGGTGACATTCGCCTTGATGTTGTGTAGCGCGTGAAGCGCCATCCTTGTGCCAGGCTCCAACGCTGCTCAGGCACAGCGACCGCTGCTGCGTAGTTTAAAGTGTCGCTTCATGTTTTCATCACACGCCCCTACCATTTGTCTGGCTGTTATGTTCCTTTTTTACGTTTAATAATTTCCAACAGCAACGCAATTTTCCCAGCCGACACGGTCCGAACGTTCACAGAAAGCTTCATCGATTGATATTTGAGATTTTTACATTCGATCAAGTTTACCGGGAAAAACAACGGTGCAACTGCAACGAGCTGTGTGCGGTTTCCCAATTAATGGAAGGCTGCTATTTATTTCTGATTCACTTCCGAGAAATGTAGTAGCAGAGGGGAACAATTCCGACGGATTTAATGATGCGATTTTTTCAGTTAGGTAGAAATTCAAAACTGAATATTTCAATATTTCACTGGTAAAACTGAAAGATTACAGATGCCTCCAGGCGGTAATGACATACTGAGAAGCTTGTACTTAGAATCAATACTTCAACCCTGGATATGGGACAAATATCTCTGGGAGATTGAGTAGAGTTTGACTAAACCTTAAGCTAAACGCCAATCCATGTGCAATTATCCGTAAAAAAAGTATTCCAGTTCAAGTTTTTTGTTTAGGAGTTATCTTAGATGACAGGTTGGAGTACAAAACTAGCATAGACTGGGTTATGGCTAAAGACATAGACTGAGACATTGGACTTGAAAGGATTCAGAGATTACCAAGACCGCAATGCCGCAATGAAAGGCTTCAGAGATCGCCAAGACAACTGTGAGATTGGTTCTGAGGTACGGTCAACGTACGCCACCTGATGTTATGCTATATATTCTTCAAGGAATGTCCGTAGAGTGCCGGATTGAATATAAGACCAGATCAGGTTTTATTTTTAAATGTTAAAAGGCCTGATGTCAAGTTTGTCTGTTCCCTCAGGTTGTTTACATCATTCAAGGATTTCAGTTTCATCGGCACTGCACATTTGGATTCTACTTGGGATATTTGCTGTCTTCACGCGGTTCTAACAGTAAGTCGGCGACATTAGGTTCGCCTGCTTCGGAAGACCTGCCCTGAAACCACCGGATGGTATCAGTGAAACTGAACATATACATGTCGGAGTTGTGTTGTGTTAAGTGGTGAATCAGGCCCATAAGTTCTTGATGAGCTACGTAAAGGATGCTAGGGAATACACATTATATTTGATTAAGTAAGGGTATTATCTTGATGGTACTACCGTCTTTCTCAATCCTCCATGGTCCCGTACTGGAGTATGACGTGCGGCTAAAGATCAACATCTTCATTTGACGTCTGTCAATAAAACGGTCCAATGTTTGAGGGAAGGTATCTGATGTACCGAAAATGCTACGATTTGTGACTTTTTTAGAGCAGATGACGTCTTCAGTACACTCAAAGTGTTAGCGGAAATAACTTGCTTGAGAAGATTTTGTACCAAAAATGATCAATGTTTCGAATAAACAAGACTCAAGTACGTATTCTCAGATATTGAATGCTCTGATGGTTAGTGCATGGAATAATCGAGAGTTTTGCTTCGAAACAAGTGTTCTGAGAATCAATTCTCAGCCACCAAGCGGTCTGACTGTTAGTGATGCCTAGATTACGAGAATTACTCATACCTCCGATAGTTCTTAAAATGCATAATATCTTGGATCAAACTCCGGCTAGCACATCACAGATTTAGATCTTATCAAAATAACTGTTCCGAGAATGAATTTCGAGCCATCAAACTGTCTGGAAACATATATGCCAATTGGATTGCGTAGTTCTGATGGTTTCTAGAATTCTGTTAGAAATCTGTTCCTGTTCAATATCAGATTTTACACTGGAGCTTTGAAATTAACAAAAACCATTGAAGTTGCGACGATGAATGTCGCAACGCATCTCGAACCATTGATATTGAAGGACTGTAAAGATGTTCAATGTCGCAAGATGTGTAGATGTCCAGATTCCAGGAAAGTCATAAACACCCTTTATCTCAGCGGATGCTATTGACCTTATAAACGCAACAACAGTTGTTTGGAAATTAACCACAATTGTTTCACACTTGCTCACTCCACTCTCAGTTCAACGAGCTATGTGTACATTTGAAGAAGGGTTAAATTCACCCCCTCGCCTGCCGCACCATCCCTCCTGTGTAGACTATTAAATCATTCCCAGGTGTAAGATCGGGCTAATCGGTTTCGATTTCTTCGGCCGCCTGCTTACGTCACGGCGCGTTACAATCCAAAACCGGCGGGCAACGTTTTAGGAGTCGCGTGGCCTCGGCACGTTTCTCGAGCCGTGCGCGTTGAATAATTGATTGGATGAGTCGCTACGGGACCCTCCTGTCTCCCCCTCCCATACTGTGGTGGTGGTGTGCAATTTCGACCCGCCAGCTTTCTCCCGCTGTTGCTTTTGTACAGCTACAGGTGGTGGTGGTGGTGCTGGCGGCACAATTAAGGGACCGATTAAATCGACATTGAGACAATCGCGCGAGGCAACAGGTTGGCTGGTTCTTCCTCCACGCGTTTTTTTGTTGTTGCTTGCTCCGTTCCCAATCCAATAAGAAAAGGTGAGTGTCATTCATTCTGATTCACCCCAGTGCCGCGGAGTGAAGCCGCAGAGACATTCGAGACCTTTTTTTTTAAAGCCGAACGCGAATGTACGATAAATGCGAAAGGTGAGCAGTAGAAAGCAAAGCGAAAGCAACAACAACAAAAAAATACACTGAAATCAGTTGAAATTGATTTTACAACTTTTGTGCCCGGTCAAGAGGCGCTCGAGGAGATGCTGCTTTTTCTTCTTGCCCTTCTTGCCTGCGAGAGGATTTCGTACCGAACCGGCGTGGGGATTAGAATGCCCCCGTCGGCCCCAGGCTGACCAGATGAGTGTCACGCTTCAACCTCTCGGGATCGTTTTCGGGGTCCGGTTTTTCCGCTCCGGTTGTGCGTGGGGTGTCTCTTTTTTTGTTCTGGACCTTCGCATTTGTGCTAGAGCTAGCAATGACAGCAACAAAAGAAGAAAAAGGAAAAAGAAACCACCCAGACCGAAGGTGTTGGTAGGGCTCCCCCACATTGCTGCGTGCAGAGCTGGGCGCGCTAAAAATAACAAGCGATAGCGTTTCAAGGGAAAATCTCGAATTTCCGTACTGGTCTACATCCACCCGCCCACGATTTCCAGGAAGATTCACGCTTTAGAATGGAAAGGAAATTTTAAGTGCTTTGTGTGTGTGTGTGTGTGTTTTATTGCACAAAACCCCGGTCTTGTTCTTGGACACAAGGATGTATTCAGGGGTTTTGCGCTGTTTTTGGTCGGCACAGTTTGAAACACTCGTTCACGGCACGCAACCCAATCTGGATGGGGCGGAATGTAAAAGCAGAAAAAATATACACACACACACACACACACACACACACACACACACACACATACCACTACAAAGCAAAGTGGGAGAAAAGTGTACCGAGCCATTAATTGCATTTTCATCTGGCGTACGTGACTGGGCTGCAAAAATGTTCCAGTTTTTGCCCGGAGGATTTCTATTCGGTGTGTTTTGGCGTCGCAACCTTCTGCGCCACGCGGATCGTGGCAACCGGTGTTGCACGCCAGCCTTGTTTAGGATGAAAAACACTATCTGTACCAGGTAAGCTTGGCGGGGGGGGGGGGGTATCCAGGGAATGCAACAGTGCAATATTAAGAGAGTCCGTCGCGGCACGCGCCTTTCCGACGAAGCGATGCGCGCCGGGGACCAATTTAGCAGCGTGTTGTGCGCCATACTTTACCCCACTGGCTATGCTCGATGCCCGTTTTGATGTCCGTTTGCGTGTGTGTTAACAGGATTTGATGAAGGCAGTATAAAGCAACTGCTCGCATTCAATGGTGCGGTTCGGGTTCAAAGGGTTGCTCCTGCTGGAATCACTTTCCCGTCTAACGCAGCTCAATCATACCCATCTGTTGTTTTGCCATGGTTGAGTGCTAGTATTTTTGTGCTAGAAAAGTGGAACTAATACAGCGCTTAGCAGAAGCCCGGCTGGATCAAACAACCACTTTGGGTACTGGCATCTCCAACAGCTGCCCAAACAAAACATATTGAAGATTCGTTGGAACGTTTTACCTAGGTCGGGGTTATTGATTCGCATGATTATATCCCGTGTTCCTGTAATCTATAGGTATTCTATTATGTTTGTCGATGCCATTCCGAAGTATCGTGTCGAGGGATATGCTCTTCATGCCCTGCTCAAAATGTACAACTTCAGTGATGCAGTTGCGCTTCAAGCAGTTTGGTCCAAAACCGAGTCGTCATCGCTCTCCAATAGGTTCAGCTCATCGGGCGGTCTTTCAAGCTTCTCCAATGAGGGCTTGTACTATTTTGAGAAAATGTTAGCGTAGGGACGTCACTTTTTAATATCAGTTAGGACCTGGTATATGCTAAGCGGCACACTTGTATCATACAGAGCCTCTACCACGTAATCATATATAGTTCAAGAGATCCTAGAAAGCTGAACTTTATTGGTTCAGGATACAACGCTTCAAAACATAGGGGTAAACAAGGCAAAATGGGGGAAAAATGGGTATTACAGGGTCCACGCTTTCCATTTCTGTGTATTTTCCCACGAATTTTTGGGCGTTTTTTAGAATTTGATGATGCTTTTGTATTGAAATCCAGTCTGACGATACCAATAACTTACTTACTTATCCGGCGCTACAACTGCTTTGGCTTGCCTCAGGAGTGTTTGAAACCGTGCACAGTGTGGTCGCCATACATCTCGTATAGCTCGTCGTTATAGCGGCTCCTACATTGTCCTTCCACACATATGGGGCCAAGGATCCTTCTGAGAATCTTCCGCTCGAACGCGGTTAAAAGGCTTACGTCAGATTTGGACAGTGTCCATGTCTCAGAGGCGTATGTGAGTACCGGAACTATATAGGTACTATATAGTCCCAGCTTCGTCCATCGCGACAGGTTCTTTGAGGTGAACTGATTTCTCAAGCTGTAGGATGACCGGTTGGCAGCCAGCATTCCTGCGCGCAACTCAGCTTCCAAGCTTTTGTCGTTGCTGACCTTTGACTCGAGATAGGTGTATTCTGCGACGACTTCAAAAGTGCGTTCATCTATCTGTACGTCAAGCCTACGTAAGTTTGGATTTGATGTTAGTAGGGCTGTTGATGTTGCCACCATCAGCTTGGTCTTTGCCTCGTTTATCAGCAATCCTAGGTTTTCTACCACCTGCTCGATCCCTTGGTAGGCGTCTGCTACGTAGGAGAGTTGCAGACCAATGATGTCTATATCATCAGCGTATGCCAGGATCTGGGTTGACTTATAAAAGATGATTCCCGTAGTCTCCACCCTCGAGTCACGGATGGCCCTAGCAGAAGGCCCTGAGAGTTTTCCATCCACCTTCACCTGGCAAGTGACGTTGGTCATAGTCATTCTAACTAGCCTTATCAGTTTGGCCGGGATTCCAAAAGAGCTCATAGCTTCATGGTGTCGTGTCTGTATTCTGCCATCTTCTCCAAGATCTGGCGCAGTGTGGAGATCTGATCAGTGGTTGAATTTCCGTTTCGGAATCCTCACTGGTAGTTTTCTTTAACGTGAGGGATAAGACCTGAAGGATGAGGAAGAGTATTTTGTAGGCAGTATTCAACACCGCATTGTTTCACAGCTAGTATAAATTCCAAGGCTTAAAATGTATTCTTTGGAGTGTTCTATGAGCACCATGTATCTTTTATATCCCTGAATTAACAACTAACTGAAAAAATACGAAATAATATTTAGTAGCCTATTGGATGCAGTATATAGTAAAGCATGATGTAGATGTAGATGTAGCAAAACAATTGAATGCGTATTTTGATTAATATAACAAAAAAATATAAACACTACTTCACCTGGGGCAAAATGGGCAGATGCTTTTGACATGTGGCACTTGGTGAGACTATGGTGTTGTATATATCCACGCAAAAAGGCTAACAGGCACAGCTTCAAAAGACTCAATTTCGTCAACTGAAACGTGTACAAAGTGTTTGAATTTTAATAATATATGTTTGGAATGTTTGGAAACGAACGACTTAACAACATGCCCGTCATGGGTTCAAGCCCCGAATAGACCGTGCCCCCATAGGTAGGATTGACTATCCTGCTATGGTAACAATAAGTCACTGAAAGCCAAGCTCACTTCACTAGTGGGTACAGGCAAGCCTTGACCGACAGCGGTTGTTGTGCCAAAGAAAAAAAAATGTTTGGAAAAAAGATAAGCGCCTTCCTAAACAGCTAGTCAAAAGAAAGGAGGAGAATACATTTCATGAAACGTGCGCAAAAGCTTTGACCATTAACCGTCTTGTGTACGACCAAAAAACTTAACGTAATCGTACAACCGCATACCCGGGTAGGCCATACATTTTGTATGGAACAATGATGTTTTTCGTGGTTAAAAGAGTATATCTTTTGAATTTCTTGTCAGATTTGAATGAAAAATTGTCTTATAGGATCAAGACATGAAGACTGTCACCCCGAAATAGGTCTCCACTATACTTACTACGGAACTAATTGAAGAGGCCTTGTCTCTCATAAGAAGAATCGAACTTCTCATTACGAAAAATGTTCATCATATTCTCGAAGTAAGAAGTAAGCAAATTACACTAGATTTATAACTTGATTAACACTCTGGGCGCTGGCATTTTGCATACCAATCACAGAGAAGGAGACTGAACAAAGCTGTGATTCCAAAACGAGCCACACAGCGCCCATAGTGTTAAAAGGCAATTTCTGAGGTGTTCTGATCAGGAGCCTACGTGCTTCGTTAGCGATACATACATTTTCTTCTACAATTCTCGTTGAGTATACACTATTCCCACTGGACTTTAGTTTAAATGGGATTTCTGGTACATGGGAAAATAGATGTAGTGCGTGTTGCCAATTTGTGGGCGTTATTAATTCATTGCCTAGCCTTGAGGGTGTGTTATGCCTATCTCAAAATCCAATAGAGGCATATAACAATGTAAGCATAGTTGTGTTTTGGGGAAAATTTATTTACCTGCTTAACATGCCCGTTTTGCCTTTTATTATTTTTTAACTCTTTTCTTCCATTCCGTTGCATTTGTTACAAAAGAGTGCAATGACTTGTTTGAATTTTACTTCAAAAAAATAAAAAAAATTAAAAAAATATATTAATATTTTTCTACGACGATGAATGTGGGTAGGCATGTCTCGCCAGGAATGAGCAGCAAAAAACGAGCTATCAGAAATTAATTAAAACGTGCCATTACATTCCTGGAAAGTATTGATGCGTTAAATGCGTGCATTCCATCTCGTAATATCAACCAATCGGGCAATTAATCGCTGAAGCGCTTCACACAAAAAGTGGTCAAATTATTGCCCGGTCAATTCCTTTTCGATGGTGCAGCAAAACGGCTGGGAGGCTGCAGCAATATTGTGGCTCAAGCCGTTTGCTGCTGTGTGTTTTCGAAATCATTAATCAAACAGTGTAACAGTAACAGTTTTCTTTTTCGCTCCTCTATCGTATGCAAATTATCAAGAACGAGTAATTACTGAACAACCTTTCACATTCACACGCTCCACTGTCGCTTCCGCTGGGCCGAACGTTTAATTTCCATGTTGATCATTCTTATCATTATTTGTTTGCTATATCGTTGGGCATTCGTAAAAATTACCAATTGAGGAGATACTGGAAGAAAATAATACGTTTCTTTCCTGCTCATAATCAACACAATCGAAATGAAACACGCTGAACCGGCTTTGTTCATCGCGGATAATAAAAATAGGTAATGCGTACACGGCTTTATTTTTCGTTCCAATCGTTTCATGTGTGTGCTTTGTTTGTTTGTGTGTTTGTTTGTTTTACAAAGTTCTCTAAAGGTTGGAGCATATGATCAACTGTGTTTGAGTGAGTGTGTGTATGTGTGTATTTGCCTTTTTTTTCTTTTTCTTTTACTAGGAAGATCAGTATGTGTTTTCTGTTTCCTCCATCCTTGTTTACAAATTTATCACCGAAATTTCACTAATTTGCTTTAAATATGTTTCCTAAACGTGCCTGTGCTTTTTGCAAATGTATATGTCAAGCTGTATGTCCAATGTATGTGTGTGTGTGTTTTGGTGTGAGTGGGGAAACAATTCTCTCGCTCGGAGCAGTGTGTGCGTACGAAGACAAATGGGGGTTTGATGAAGGCTGTAGTACCTTTTCAGGACGTTAGTTTGTTCTTATTTTTCAGTGTAGTGTTTCGAGTGATCAATCAAGCACACACACACACACACGCACTCATACATATACACGACTCACGCATAATGGTTAGATTTGCTACGAACAATTTTTGAGAGGGTTTTTTTGTTCTGTGTTGTTCAGCTACTATTTGTTTGTTTTGATTTTTTCCATCTCTGGAAACACTCACACATTGATTTTCTTCTGGGCCCTCCACCCCTCCTTTGTATTAGCTACAAATAGTCCCTAGTTTAATTTTTTTTTGTTGAAAAAACAAACAAAAACGAAAATAAAACTATTTCCCAGTCATTAGTCGCACCCGATTCGGGGGCGTTTCTCTTGTTTTGTTCGAATGTGTGGGCGAGAGATAAAGAGAGTGGTAAAAAGGTTCAGAAAGCGTTTGTCGTTTCCCTGCAAACAGGAGCATTAGATAGAAAAGGTAAGAGAGAAAGAGAGAGAGAGAGAGAGAGATAGAAACGGGAGAAGAAGAAGGAAAGAGAGTGGAAAGCGATCCGTGCGTTATTAACAAGATGTTCTTCTACACTCTGATCCACTCCACAAAAACACTTGCTCGCTGTTGTGGCGCTATTTCCGCCCGTTCTGAAACCAATCAATACTGTTGCTCTATAAAATGTGTTACGTATAAAGCCCCCCCCCCCCCGCCCATCCTTCCACCTCCTTGCACCATTTCAACTCGAGGCGTTCGATGTTATTTTACTGGTTCGGTTTTTCGGGGGCCTTTTTTTTGTTTCTTGCACACCCAATTATTTAGCCCCCAAGAAAGGAAAGGCTTGGCTTTGAAGCTGAGCTACTTACTTACGGTACACAAATTGGCTGACCAGCTTCTGGTACAGCCTTCCCCTGCTAGCTTGCTGTAGCAACAACAACAAAAGCACACTCAACACTGTAATGCAGCTCCGAAGAGAAGCACGTTTATCATCGACATCGACCATCGATCGGGAATGTTTGCTTACTTTAGACAAGGAGCGCAAGAGCAGGAATGGAATGGGGCGGGGGGTTGCAGGAGGACTTTCTCACCTTTCCGAAAAGCGACTCGTAACACACACACACACCTGCACATACGCACACACAGTTACATACAGAGTTCAGCGTACAGCTTTCGTGCCATTTCACGCTACTTTGAAGTTGTTGATTAAAACATGTATTTACGGATTCGGCGTCATCCCCCACCACTGCTTGCACGCACAAATAGAAACAGCCAAACATTGCCAAACACACACACACACACGCGCGCGCGCACACACATACTGAGCTTTCTTCGATCAATGGTTCGGTTTTCCCCGGGGCGACCGGGGGTTCCGACGGTTCGTCCGCAGTAGGTATCACGTTGTGCTTTTGGCTTTCACCAAACCAGCGGCCAGGGGGATAGTGGTTGTGACTGTTTGTTTTTTTGTTTTTGCAGAACATCAGTACGGTACTCGGTCCCGACGGCAGGGGGCGCTAATTGGGCAAGAATTAACTTAGCTTGTCTCCTAGGGAGGCGCGCCACTAATTGGGCACGCAATCGTTTTTCTAAAGTTAATAGTGATCACAATTTTGGTTCGTTTTGCTTCATTTTGTTTACGGTTATCATTATCGTATTTCTCCTCTTCTTCATCGTACCTTAAACATGCAGTTAGTTTGTTTTTTTCCATTTGATTTGACTTAATATGTATTTTGTTTATGCGTTTTTTGTTGTTGTTATTTAATTCTAATTATTCAATACATGTCTTGCACTATCAATAAATGAATTATATTTTATTTCCCTTTTATTCTTTTTTT
>SIXB01005996.1:0-12709 GCA_007018985.1 Anopheles bwambae | reverse complement strand
CATTTTTGTTCCTCTAATTTGGAAAACCTCTGAAATCTGTGTCCCTCTTATTTGAGTATGGTGTTGCCATGGTTATTGAAAGATGTATGCTCAAATTAGCGATTCTGTTCGCAGTTTCCTATAGCAACAGTTAAGGCTGCATACTAAATGTTCTGTCTCTTTCTTGCCTTGTATGGACCTTTCATTCACTTTCAACCTCTGTAATTTGAAAACCCCTCTTATTCGACAGTCCCATCGCCTCTCAAATAAGAGAGGGTTCACTGTAAATACAAATTAGGCATAATCATATACACCTACACATCGACAGAAGATGTACATACAAAACCAACACACGCAAATAATTCAAAAATATAAACCAGGGTTTTCGTGAAATAAAGACAGATTGAGTTAGACATCACATGAAACTACACGTCCTTATTCGTGAGCTGGGAGTGTCCCCCTACTCAAGGTAAGGTCTCTTAGCTCCAACGATTCCAATAAGGAACATTTCTTAAAAATTTCCAAGATCGCCTGGACGATCACAAGTCTGAAGTGAGAAGTACAGTAAATGTACAGTAAACAGTAAATAATTTTTAGATTACAGGTTGTTGTGCCAAAAATAAGAAGATCAAGCAGAGATGGTATGGAGGGAACTAACTGAAGCCTCAATAATCCTAGAATTAATAGAAAAAAACAAAATAAATTGTCATTGTCACTACCAAAGTTAAATCAAACATCAATTCCTCAACTTGTTACACTTCCTTCTGTTGAACCATCATACTAAACTAACCATTACTGCAGAGACTATAATATAAGTACTACGCAGCCCCATATTCCTTTCTCGGTATAAGGAGTTCAAGTCCGGATGAGAATCGAACCCGTTCGGTGTTGTAGAAGTAAGTATGTCTATCCAACAGACCAAGAGGACACTGTGTTTCTGGTAATTTAAAACCCATACGGTTCTATTGTTCGTGAATTTCGGCAAAAAATGGGAAGTAATTGGAAATTTCTGACAATGAGCTATGGATCACGATCATAATGTTTTTGTTTTTGTATTTTTAACGATTGTTTCTGTGGTATGCCATTTTTGTTTTTACCTTAAATTATTTCCTATATAAATAATGCACACATTCAACAGAAGTATGTAATAGAACAAAGTTCTGATTTATACATACCTTACAACGACATACAACAAAAAGGCTCATAAATAAATGCACAGCTAAACGTCATCATTCAATGTGTTGGCTGTCACACAAAGCGCAATCATCAATGGAAAATGCAGGATTTTAATTGTTTCCCATTTCGAACGAATGCAGCAAAATCCTAACGAATATCAATCCTGATAGTGTTTTACCGTATTTCCCCTACGCTTTTTCTCATTCGGGTTCCACGCTGTTCCATTACAGTTGATGAATAGAGACGCATTCGTAGCTCGCTCCCTGCAACAGGAAGGCAACAAACCCCCGGCATGCCCACATCGTACCAGCTCAGTTAAAATTGGATGGCAGCCACAACTACCACCATTGTGCTCATCTGTCTATTAATAAAGCTTGACAAATTGTGAGCGAGATGATAGTTTGCTACCGTGCTACATTTGTCGTTGGCAGCGAACAAGGGTTCTATTTCACACAAGCTTGTTTTTTTTATCACAATTCACAATTGGCACACGATTTATGAGCAGTTCTTTGTTTACAGCACCATTTATTAGAAAATGTAGATTAAAAACTGCAGCACGCTTCGATGGTGTACATACGGCGGTAGCGATTTCAAATCCAATTTCGCTGTATGAAAACTTTTGCAAAACAACATGCTGATCGATTTCGTGCCCATATTACTATTTGTACGTGGTATGATGTATGGTTGCTGGAATTTATAAAAACCTTTGAACCGAGAGCGACAAAAGGCAGTACGTTTAAACGTGTTTTTTAGGCGTAAGATGAGGCCCTTTACTGTGTTGCTTGCGGTGCTTCTAATCGCCTTCCTACTCGGGCTAGTGCAGGCTCAAAATGGAGTAGCTGAAGCCAGCATCTATCAGTACCAGTTCGTTGTAGCTATTACCTACGCACAGCAGCTTCATGGTAATGGAGTGATCCTGTCCAAAAGATGGATCCTATCATCTGCCAGCACGTTCTACACGTACCCGTTCACCGAGTACACGGTAGCGGTCGGTGCTGAGGACTACCAGGACCAAGCCACCTGGTACGAGGTGGAACATGGCTACAAGCATCCCAAGTACATTGGTTCGGACTATAACATTGCGGTGGTGCTAATTCGCGGCAGTATCGAGTACACTTCCCGGGTCCAGCCCATCCATCTGCCCACCAGCAATCCGGACGGGGTCGAAGCGGTAACAATGGTTTCGTTTGGTGGAAGTGAAGAACACCGGTCCCATCTTCGAGAAGCCAAGCTGGTGCTAACGACGGATCAAAGCTGTATCGATCAGCAGGCAGATTTCCAGGCTAAGCAGTACATCTGGGATGGTGTGGGTTACTGTGCGCAACCCGAACCGGGCACTACGAACGATCTGTGGCACATCGCGACGGGAGCTCCGATTGTGGCGGACCGGGTGCTGTATGCAGTGTTTGCCAAGCATGCGGCAAGTGACCACAAGGGGCAGGAGGTTGCTACACGCATTTGGCACTTTAAGGATTGGATCACGACCACCACGGACGTTTCATGGGATTAGTAAGGGGTGATGAGTAAGAATGTTTGGAAAACACCAGTGAACGCGAACTTAGTCGCAGCGTAATAGCTTAGTCAATTTTACTTTAAATAAAGAATAAATTATCTTTAATTTCAAGAATATTTACATCGTTTTGCTTCCATAATTGCCGAATTTATTACATCAATAATAAACGACACATTAATTATTGAATTAAAGATTTTTTCCCAAGAAATTCTGACTGAGTTTAGCTTTAATTAAGCAGGGTCACCTAACAAATAAATCTTTATTATCCGTAAACCCTTCCCATTCTCCTGTTTTGACCTGGTTTTCGGTGAAAATCAAGTTTTATTCTAGGGGAAGGTAGGTAAAGACGGACACTGCGGGTAAGATGGACACTTCTCATAAATGCATGAAAAAGGTAATTTTCGACTGATTCAACAATGTAGAATCCAAACTGAAGGTAAAACAACACATTTGAGAACATTTTTCGTGTATTATATGCAAAATTGGTTAAATTCACGAACAAAACAAAGTTTCTATCATGCGCACCTTTGTGGATCTAATTTGATGACTGCGAGTCTTACGGGGCGAGTACCGGCTTCGAACGACGAAATCCGTTCGACGCTCATGAGAGAATGAGAATCATGAGATACAACTGTCAAGCGTTTAAAGACGTTTATATCTACGATTCAAGGATGGTTAAGTTTTGGATTTTGATTTTTTTTTTGCCGTTGGTATTGGATTTCATTCGTTACATCATTATTGGATGATTTGTTATCAATTATAAGGCAGCTTTACTCACTTTCTTGAAATTTGAATTTAACTTAATTCAAATTTAGGAGGGACGATATGATTGGATTTATTTTATAAAAATCTATAAAAATACAGATTGATTTTATTTTAAAAAGTTATAAGCGTTATATGAAAATCATTAAATTTGACCTTTACATAAATATTCAAATATCCTTTTATATATTAGTGTTGCTACGGATGTAGCTATCTATTTATTATGAGTAGCTTGGTAGACGTTTTTAGAACTGGCTTTGTGTTTATATTTATTTGCGCAGTTTAAAAATTCGTCTGTTCTTTCTGGGTTAACTTTTGCTACTAACCGCGTTTCGCGATGGCGCCCTGTTCGTCGATCAGCTGTGCTACTTGACCCTATTTGACCTGCTCCCGAATTGGCCCTAATTACGGAGATCTGGTTGTCGCACAATCTAATCGTGTTGTCTCTCTTTGTGAATCTTGTACACCATCTACCGGGTATTTTGGGTATTTGATCGAGTTGCCAAGTCAGCTTAATGTTTGTAAACATTACTGTTCCCTGTCCGATCACACGCGGTCGATATCGTGCCAACAATTCGTATGTAATTGCATAATACTTTATGTGTTTATATATGTATGTATATAATTTATGTATATATAAAATGTATTTATTTATTTTCAAAACTGATGAAAACTTTTTTTTATTCGAAAAAGATCACAAAACATTTTCAAAATGTTACATACCTCTAAGTTTAATTCACTTCAATCATTTAAAGCAAAATTTAAAGCAAAACGTTACATCGAAAACAACATTCGTTCCAAATCCGCAGCGCAAAATCTCGCGGATTTCTCCCCATACAAACGGGAACGTTCGACCCCGGCAGGTAGAACTCATTCTTTCGCGCGCTTTTTACGGTCTCTCAATGGTACGTTATTTTAAAACTGAGCGCCAAGTGAGCGCCTTCTGACAACCGCGGCGAACGGATCTCGTCGTTCGAAGCCCATAGTCGCCCCGTTAAGCTCTGTAACTTGCATTGTTTATATTTTCGGAAGTTTTATTACAAGAACGATTTGTCATGATTGTTAAGCAAAAAACTGGCGAAAGAACGACGATAAAAGCAATACAAAATATTGTTTTTTGGTGGTTTAAACAACCTGACACCAAAGCGGGAAAGACGGACACTTTGTTGTAGGGAAAGATGGACACCGAATTTATTGATTTTTTTTACTTCTTATATCAATTGGTGATGAATATATTTCTTCAAACACCTTAACTAAGGGTATTTTGAAGATATAAACCATTACGCAACTAGAAAAAGTAATAAATAATCGAGAATATTACTCGCTCGACGCTGATGAGGTTCTTCACGAAATCCAATGTTTTGTCACGACTTGGACAACTAGTCTACTGATAAAGATAAAGTACTGATATCAAATCGTTCAGGAATAGATGAGAGATTCTATGGGTTTACAGATATCAAAAAGTTCAATCTTCAATGAAAGAAATGGCTGTACCTATTAACAAGTCCCTTGAAAGATGCCTTAGATTCTGCATTCTACGTTCTATTAGAAGCGGTGTTTACGATTCCTAAATTCACGGCTGAATGAATTGTCGTTACAATTGACCAAGAATTGGTTTATAAACGTACCAAGACGTGGAAAGCGATAGAATTTGTTAAAATACTGTAAAACTCTTCAATTTCCAACGTTTTCTATAGGTGTCCATCTTAGCCTTCATAGTGTCCATCTTTCCCATATCAGGTGTCCGTCTTACCCGTACATTTCAAAACTGCACGAAAAAAATCATGTTTTTCATTCATGAAAAAAAACGAAAAAATCGATGGAAACTGAAAAGTTTCAACACATGTCCTGATAAAACATGAGTGTAAGATAATATATGCACATTTTCATGGTCGTTGCACCTATATATCCTTAGATTTTTACCATTTCCCTTAACGTGTCCGTCTTTACCTACCTTCCTCTACACATAATGAAATGAAACATTCCCTATCAATCAACCGTTCCATACCAATCCCCTGATCTTCAACTCATCGTGATGCGTCATTTTAGTTACCACAAAACCGACACTCCACAGAACCGACACCCTGCTCTTCCTGTCCTTTGATATAACAAGAGGACACAACAAGCCATTGGTCAGCACATTTTTACCTCACTCTTCTTCCCCTGCACCGTGCCACAAACACATTACACGTCGCTCTGCTTCCTAGAATCGAAATCATTTGCCCTGCTAACCCACTTAGACTGTGCACTGCTAACGTTCACTCGCACCGGAAAAGGTACAGGAAACGACCACAAATGATTGTATTCCGGCTTCGGTAAGCTAAATAATTGTTGACATGAATGCAGAGAGCGCAATGCTACTTTTATCGTCTTGCCGGTGCCCATCCTACGCAAACAGTGTTGCTTGTGGGTCGCAGGGTCAACCCGGATCGGTAAACATTGTACGGCACGGGGTGAGCTTTTCGGCCGGCTCATCGGACATGGGCGCTGCTCCCACGGGTCGTTCGACCAGTATCAAATTATAGATGATGTTACAATCTCTCCACTCTTGGTAAATATAGAAAATGGTGCACTAGCTTGAGTTTGGAGTAAGAAGTTCATCCAAAGCTGTACATAGTTTTCCCGAGCACAGTCCAGTGTCGTCAGTAACAATAAACGAACACGCTTGTCAACTTATCTGCTCTTTTCGGTGTTCGGTGGAAAAGTTTCAGCAACTGTTCTCTGTTGTGTTCTATATAAAGAAACTCATCATCTCAAACTTGGTGCAGGTCAAAGGTTAACGAGAGTCACCCCTTTTGTGTCAAGAAACTGTGAGCTGGGATATATTAAGCGAATGTGCTACAGATAATCCTATCCCAAGGTGTCATTGCATTTCTTACCAAAGCCACCACCGCTGACAACGACAATCATAGTCGTTTTAGCTGCCAACCACTGGGACTGCAATTCATCTTCACGCTTCAGTCCCGAAATAGAAAAGCGACGGAACAAAGGGTGCACCAGCCAAGCGGCGGAAACGGGCTTTGGACGGCTAACGTCACATTCACTCTGGCCTGGGACTGACTCTGGTCACTCTAATGGTTGCCTGTTCGTCAACGTCATTCGTACACCTGAAAAGCTGAAAACTTTGTCACCCGAGCGGATAAGAAACCCTTCACGTGACCTCAATTCAATAGATGTCGATGGGAAAATGGGGGGGAAAACTCGCATTCACCCACCGTTTGATACAATAACCTGTGTCCGAGATGAAGAGCAACGGACACTCTACAGCAACGATAGCAACAGTGCAAGCTTTCAACAATGGACAAGCCGGTCAACAAGCTGGTGACAGTTTCAACAATGACATAATAAGCGTGAGGAGAGCGTACAGCACAGGAAACATTGTTAATGTTTAATACCCCACATAGACCATTCTTTTCCCCCTGCAGCCGAAATGTGTGTTTAAACTCGCCCCGTAATGGATGGATGGACAGAGAAACATGGAAACACATTTTTTGGAGAAATAATAATCCCACCGCAGTAAATCCACCGCAACACATACACACGGTGGTGGCCTTCAACGTTCCTCCCATCAACGAACGGGGCCCGTCATCGTTTGACACCCGCCCGTAGCTCGTATTGTCCGTTTTGGAGAGTCACTTTTATTGCTGTCAGTATTTTATCCCAGCTTCAATGGAGATAATGGAGGCATAAAATTGATAACAAAACGATAACATTAATAACCCTCAACGGTTCGTATCTCCCCGAGACCGAGAGAGAGAAAGAAAATCGACAAACAAAAGGAAAGAAAACAGACATTAGCAGCAACAGGACACAAGGTCACCGCCGTGAATAGACTGTCCGGAGTTTGTAGAGCCGTAATAACACTCGCAACCACCCATCCAACAAAAAAAACACGAAACTGAAAACACCGCCAACAGAGCACGAATCATGAACCACTCATGGGATGGTCTCAGGAAAGCTGGTGAATCAGCTATTAAAATCTTGTTAACATGGTTATTTATTAGCACCAGTCGTAAAAGCAGCCGGCCCTCGGCGCGCGGACGTTACGATTCATTGCCTAAATCTTTAGCCACCACCAGAGTCTCTGACCGATGGCTCACTGGTAACGATCGGCGACCGTGAGAGCGACAGTACAGCTGGAAAATGACACCCCACAACATTTCTCCCCAACACGTTCTCCTCGACCACGCCAGCCAAAAGTAGTCAGCGGTGAAATAAATGGGCCTGTTTTTTGTAAACACCTCACAGCCCAGGAAGAATAAAACACGCGTTAGGACAGCAGAACATAAGCACCAAAACTCCTCCCCTCATCCCACCTCGTTTTTGATCAAAAAGCAACGACCGGTGGTAACGTTTGGATATCTTCTACTGCCGCAAAACGCCTAAATGTAGATACTAAATAAATGTCAATAAAATTGATAAAGCAACCGACCGCCCGACTGTCGTCTGTCTTGTGTATTTGGGTGTGGGTGTGTGTGAATGTTGGAACATATGCTACCCACATACGGTTGATCTCACTTCGCCAATTTGAAAAAGCCAATCGGAAGAGCTTAGCCTCTAGGAAGGGAGACGGTGGCAGGATTAGTGTACTTGCAAGACGCCCCGTAATGGACCCGGGGTACTGTTTTTCTACGGCACTCGAAACCATCAATGACGTCGGTTGCTTCCTGCCTCCTCCTGCCTCCTGTGCTGCCTGTGTTGCCGTGCTTTATTGTGTCGCAGTGTGCACCGACGCCGGTGGAAAACTTTATCGTTCTCGTCTAGGCAACCGGTTTCCGACGCCGACGACGGAAGGGTTCGATGGAAGCACCGGCAACGGAAGCATATGATCCCTTTTAATGGACAATATTTTATGCTTCATCCCGTGGATGAACGATGCTTCACGGGTACGTGTAACGAGCTTTGACGGTTGTTTGCACATGTGCAACAGTAGGGTTGACATTTTATTAAAAGTAGAGTAAATTACAGTAGAAGTAGAGAATAAAGACTATAATTTAATTGCATTTGCTCTATAATAGGTCAATGAAATATGCACATTTCACTGACTATTGCTACATTCAAATAAAAGTTGTTTGCGACAAATATTGCATACATTTAGGCTCAAACCTTCACTGCATACCTTTAGGCTGCTGCACAGAATTGAAAGTTGTAATTATGATTTTATTTATTAAAAAAGAGATTGCTCCAACGCTCATTTAGTTTCCTACTTTAAATTCTAACAAGCTTGCCTTCTCTTGCGGAAGCATTGTTTCCTTTTCCAGGTCACTGCTTCGCAAGCTTTATCCACTTTAAGCAAATCTCGTAGCAAAAATCATAGCTGACGTTCTAATCCAATATCATTTGTATTCCAAAACTTCCGTTATGATGTTCGCCGGCTACACTCGAGCTGTTTTCGAGAAATGTGCCTTTTGCAGAAGGCAGAACGCAAAACCTCCCACTCTCGCTTCCCCCTTTTTTCCCCCATTTTCGTTATTGAAACAAGGAGCAAACTTACCAAATAACCTACGAAACGACACCGTCCGCAGACAGTACACGCCGAGCACCGAGAACGGTGACAGACGGACCCTATTTCGCCATTGGCTCCCGGCAATAAACTCCATTATCCTTATCGGAACCTAGACGCAAACGAATGCCCAAACGTGCAGCTTAGATGACGTCTGTGCGTCTTCGGTGAACACACACACACAAGAACACAGAAACATATGTACATACACTCATGCAGGCACAATTCCCTATGCTACCAAAATTCAGGCCACAGCTTCAGTGGAGGGAGAAAAAAGCTTCCAATCTGAGAGTCGGTGCTTAGCCGTACATGCATGCTAGCCTCGGTGTGACGAACAACCAGTGCTTCCGTGGTACGAGCTGTACTGTACATGCCGAAAATCATTCGCATTGTTCCCAGCTGTCCGGCTGACGGCAAACTGATGATGAAAATCGTCACCTTAGCCACAGCCTTTTTCTCCTGACAAACTGTGCAGCCAACCAATTCCGTACAATCCGCCCGAAACCTGACTTTAAAACCCCCGGCCAACCGCCGGAAACAAGTCGGGCCAAATCTTCAAACGAGTCGGAAAATCATAGCATTCATTCGTCATCATTCATGTCCGGTCGGTTGTGCGGGCTGTGACGTTGGGCGTGGTGCTCAAGAATGTTTCGAAACTTGCACGTCTAAAGCCTTATTTCTTTCTCACGCTGAATGCGTTAGGAATGAAAGAAAGAACAAACGAAAAAACGGTTTCAAGAGAACAGAACGTGCCCGTTCTCTTTTTTTCTCTCCTAAGCCAAATACGTGACACATCAAATGTCAGACGCTTTTCGTTTTACTTTTTTCTCTCTCACTCACACTCTTTTCGGTTTGCATTCAGTTCCGTTCCATTCAGTGTTCAAAATCAAAAGCATGTCAGCCTGAAGGCAAATTCAATAGTTATGTTTTTCAAAAACACCGAAACCATAGTGCTCTTGATGGCTTTGCCTTCCCGACCGGTCAGCATACGAACGTATCAACGGTGCAACGGTTAAATCCTTGGCCCACGTGGCCTTTGCGTGCGGCAAATATCTAAAGCTTTTTTTCCATTCAACAAGGATGTGAGGACTAGGAAGCCTATAGCTTTAAAAATAATGCTCTTTAAAAGTTGAATGAAATTGTTCATTTTAAAATGCATTAAAAGGTGATTTTGTATGGTTGGTGAGTATTTGTCATATGTTTACAATGGAAAAACTAAACATTTCCCTTTTTGGTGTTCCGCTAAGCGCCTAAATGTATGCAAGAAAGTTCTTTATTTTACCTTTTATACTCGTTATGCAAAAACAAAGCAATTGTGCTAACGCCTAAATATATGCAAACAAAATCATTCCAAACGGTTGATCTTAATACCTTCGATTTGAAGCTCCTAAAACTATGCTTCAAAGTCTCCACTTTTCCCTGCATAATGCTATATTAACAGTTATTGCTCCAAGCCCAAATGCCACCTTCTTTATTGTTAAACTGCAATGCTTAGCAGCATGCAATTGCTAATTGTACAGCACTGCAGCACAAATGCCAGCAAAATCCTTTTCCTGTGTGCTCTCACAGCAACACAGCAAACGAACAAACTTTTTCTATACTCCGAACCAAAAGACCATTAAAGTCATAAAATGATGATTCCCTGTTCTCGGAAAACCCGGTAACTCGGTAACTCGACACAGCCCCGCCCTGGGTCACATGGGCAATCAGTGCCTGGCCCGAAAGAGCTTCAGTTTCGTCGAAATCGATTGCAAGGGCAGTTTATGGTAAGTGTTCACCGGGGAGCCGTATCGGCAAAATAAATAATGCATTACTTAATTATTTTCTGCCCAAAACCCTGATCGATCGACACTGCAGCCCGGGGATGTTTGTATGCCTTTGCCTTCCTTCGCTCCACCCCCCCTACCCAAAGTGTCTGCTGGTGTCTAACGGTGGGCAAACACTGACCTGGCCAATGTGACTGCCATTGCCAAACTGAGGCACAAGAGAGGAAGGATCAACCAGGGGGAAGGGGTCAGCTTT
The DNA here is from genome assembly GCA_007018985.1 of Anopheles bwambae. Lineage (NCBI taxonomy): Eukaryota > Metazoa > Arthropoda > Insecta > Diptera > Culicidae > Anopheles > Anopheles bwambae. Next base: position 1,754 of record SIXB01005996.1, on the reverse strand, counting down.
AACTGTTCCATTCCAATTTCTTGTGCCAAGTTTTAGCCTGGGGATTGGTTCGCGTGGTATGGTTATTTAACGATATATTTTGACGATAAAACGGACATTGATTCCAATGAATCGATTCGTTTGCAATCATTCGGCCAAACGATAAGGGCTCCCGCAGGTACGATTGAATGTTTGGTCAAATTTTGTATGAAAACCATTGCACCTTCCACAAACGTGATTCCATATCAATTCCAATCGCTTTAATATGACTGTAAATGCCCGCTCTGCTAGCAAAAGCGCACAATATATGGGCTAACAATGTTTTGTTGACATCCAAGGTTGCATACAAACAGGCGTTTTCAACAAAATATTGCATACTTTCTGCTTTATTCACGACCGGAACCCCATACCATTACGCTTCGGTCTAGTAAATTTGATTCTCGTTTCGTTTCCAGAGCACAAGACCCAAAATGGCCCATTTATCTCTTCGCGTCTTATTTGCACCCCCCGCCAAAACCCCTTGCCGTGGCAAAGCAATTAATAGAGTGAAAAACAAAAGTGAAACAACACACCATGAATGTCATTTCCAGCTCGAACACATTATTTGCTCGCCCGTGTACTATGCCTCAGCCCCCCAAACAACAACCTCCATTCTGCATCGCATTCAGCGTTTCATTTGCAGAAAATAATTATTAAAATACAACACGCTCGCGAATCACGCTTGACAGGCGAGGAATTTCGCGAGATTCGAATCAAAGCCCGAACACAGCCTCAGTCCGCACACTACCACCGCGCACCGATTTAAGAGATTTTTACCGACGCGACAGGGATGTACGGCCCTTCTGTGCTCGAACCGTCACGGTTCGGAGCGATCGCGTTGTTTGAACCAAGCGAACGAACGATCCCGAGGGTTCCGGGTCCGGTTCAGTCAACCGTTTTCCCAACCGAGCATATTTTCACCGTAAAACAAACCGTCCCCTCCCGCCACCGAACCAAACACACCGAACCCGTCGGAGGAAAATGTTTGATTGCATACGAAACCATTATCGCGCGGGTGCAAATAATTGAAATAGTAACTCAGCGGGACACCGGCACAAACACACAGCCGCCAGATTTGCCCGTGAAAGCGCACCCGTGCACCCGGGTCGAGTGTGAAAAAATGCTGAACTCCAACCGGGCGGCCGGCGACTGGCAAAAGAACTGGTCACGCAGCACTGTACGGGGAGGGAGAGATACGGATCTGCTGCTGCGTGCTGTGTGGACAGCGACCGGTATTGTGTTTGTTTCGACAGATAGATAGTAATTTTCAACCCTTTGCCCTACCAAAGCGGGTATGATGATGATGGCGAAATGGTTGTTGCCAATCGCAACAAACGGGATTGGGGCCAGTTTCGACGCCCCCCTTTGGGCCGGAGATGAATAGATATTGCAATTTCTTCTGATGTCTCTATTTTAATTAACACAAACTCCAATTTCCGGATCCGTTGCTGTGTAGATAATGTTGTCGTAACTGTGTCGGCATACAATAAAAAATGGTTGAGCTTGATCATACGATACTTAATGGGGGAGAAAATGCCACATGATTTTAACAGTATTTTAAATATCCTATAGCACAATGGAAGGACGGTAAACGAAAGGCGATTACTGTGTATTATTTTGAAACCAATAGGAAAATTTAAAGAGCCTTTATGATGTGTCTTTAATCCGATTAACTCGCTCTTATTGAGGCTACATAAAACGTTTATTATACCAAGCAATAACTAGTACTATATGAC
>SIXB01005995.1:0-12785 GCA_007018985.1 Anopheles bwambae | reverse complement strand
TTAAGTAATGTATGTTAGCGACTTCGCTTCAAGAGGGCCACTCGCGGTACGGTGAATTTTAATTAATAAATAACAAATAACAAAGCAAAAGTGAAAAATAAACTGAAATTTTAACTACAGCAACACCGATCTCCGGCTCCTGTTGACTCCGACCGACTCCGATTCCGGTCGAATCCGATCAACTCTGGACGACTGCAAATGACTCCGATTCTAGACGACTCCAAACGACTCCGACTCCGAGCGAATCCGAGCAGAACTAGTGGTTTGGATTTTGCCGGAGTCGGAATCGGAGTCGTGGGTGCGCTCCAAAGAGCACATCACTATCTGGAAGGGCGCAGTTTTTGACGCTCGGCTCGACGGCTGCGGAAGATCGGCGGAGGCTGTGGTGTGTTGCGTACTACTACTACGCGACGTTCGCCATTGTTTTTGTCTATTGTGTCTATCTAATTGGTATGGGGACAGCACGAATGAGCTGACCTACTTATGTCTAACGAATTCTGTTTACAAACATAATTTATTCTATTGCACACATTTCATTCGCACGTGAAATGTTCAAAAACTGCTTACGCAAAATTACATTTAAAGCGTTAGTTTCTTTCTTAAACTTTTGCATTTCTTTCACATTTTGAAAAACAATTAAAACGCCTCGATCGAGCCATGTTTTCATGTTTATGTATCACTGTCATATTCATCATCAGACGGAATTGTTTTTATTTACACACTGTGTACTTTTTGTTTCGCTACCCATCACGCACGCACACACGCACCAACTCCCCTCCCTCCCGCTATGGGGTGAGGGAGTACAGTGTCCGTCGGGGGGCTTGTTCCGCAGCCTCGCGCGTTCGTGGTGTGCATGGCCTCCCCATCTCTCCTTCTAGGCAACGGGTAAACTACCCTTACTACCCTTCTCTTCACTGTTCACACAACTCTTACGCACGCTCTTCCCTCTCTTTCTCTCTCTCTCTGCTGCTGCTGCTTTCTGTGTTGTCGCCTTCCTCTCCCTTTTGTATATTATTTCAATCAGTCACATTTTCTCTTGTCTTTCTGCCAAGTATTTCTTCTTTTTCTTCTTCTTCTTTTTTTGTTACTTCGTTTTTTGTTTTGTGTTTCTGTTTGAATTCTATTAGCTTATCACTGTTTTGTTACTTCTTTCTTTCTTACTTCTTGTTTGTTTTGTTTTGTTTTGCTTTGTTTTTGCATTAACTTTTTTTTCTCTCTCTCTCTCGTACCTAATTCTGACTAATAATTCGTCTTTCCGTTTCTTACTTGCGTGTGTGAGACTGCACCTGACCCCGACTCATTCGTCAGAGATTCGTGGCATGAGTATATATAATATATATAATGTGTTTTTTTTGTTGTCGACGCTCGCGCGCTTTCCGCGCAAATACTCTCTCTCTCTCTCTCTCTCTTTCTCTCTCTCTCTTTCTATATATGTGTGTATGTATGCTGCCTACTTTCTTCCTCTCCTTCCGCTCCCCCTGTTCGCCAGCTATTGCGCTTGTTCTGTTTAAAAAATAACTCCAATCAGAGAATAATTACGAGTGTGTGTGTGTGTGTCTATCGGTGTATTTGTGTTTGTGTGTGTTGGTTGGAGAAAAACTTAGATTCTATCCATGTTAAAATGCAATTGGGGCGCAATTTATCCGCGCACCCATTTCCTGCCTAAATCCTAACCACCTCCCCGCCTCCCCCTTCCTAATACGGCACACACCTCTCTCTCTCTCTCTCCCCTTCGTCCAGCAGTCAGCTTCTCCTGAACCCTCTTCGGAGGATACGAGATCGTGGGAAAAGTGGCATCGAGTTGGCGTATATGTGAGGGGAGGAGAGGATCGAGAGGGTGTGAAGAGAGCTGCTTGATCGTGGGGAGGGATGGAGCGTTTGAGTATAATCGTCATTATCATCTTATCTCCGCTCTTTTCCTTTCCGTGAACACTATAAATAAATGGACATAACACGTCCCATCATCATCATCATCATCAATCGCGCCACTTAATGCGTTAAATGCACTAATCCGTATTTTGTTTTTTACGTCCTCCTCTGCTTCTACTACTTCCCCGTTTCCCCAATATTTCCCCTATTTTCACTAGGCTCGCGAGCACACACACACGCATCGCATCGGGACGCACACGATGCGAAGATTAAGTAGAGAGTGAGTGAAATAGTTACGTGACTATTTAAACTATTAAATGCTTCTTCTTCTTCTTCTTCCCCTAAAAAAAAACACGCCACCGATCGCGAGGAGTGGCGCGAGATGGGAAGGGGGATGTGGCGTTACGCGGCCTCTACTACTAGCCCTCCCGCTTTCCCGCTGGCGGACCGTCCTTAAACTACCTGTAATACACCATTTTCCTCGTCGGTACACGGCTTCCCAATCCGAACAAAAAAAAAAAAAAAGAAAAACAAAAACTGGATACAACCCTCACCCTCCGCTTCCCCCGTTTTAAAACCCTCGCGCGCCTTTTCATGGGGTCGTGGTGATGGTGGTGGGTTGAGAGCACACTGGGAAAAGTAGTACGCAATGCGAAGACGGAAGAGCACATTTGTTTTTTTTTAACCGCATTATCTTCTCTCTGTGTGTGTATGTTCTATGTTTGTGTTTGTGTGTTAAATGCTTTCACTAAGAGTTCACGCAGGCGTGCTTGCTGCGTGCGTTAAAATATGGCCATTCTTTAAAAACTGTCGCTTCTGCTGCTTCTTTCTTCCCGTCGTCGTCGTCGTTGTCATCGTCCCGGCTGGCATTTGTTGTTATTCATAATAATCAATCGTTTTGCACTCATCATCTGGAAGAAAGGGACAATTAAATAGTACGCAAGAAGCACACGCGCAAGCACACGCGTCACAAACCTTCTAATGTTGCAGCAACGAGGTCAAGCTTATGCGCTAAATGTAACTTGCTTGCGGTCAAGTCCATTTCTAATACTTCTTTAATCTGTGTGATTGTGGGAGGGAAAAAGAAGAATATTAGCAAACCGCAATGTGATCTCCCTCCGACCGACCAACGAACGTTGCTCCGTACCTGTAAACGATACTTGCTAACGTAAACGTAGAGCTCCTTCAATGCGGCCAGCGTATCGAACTGCTGCTGGTGGATGGATAACCTTTGCATGGCGCTGCGCATCTCCTGATCACTGATCTGAGGCATCATGGCAATGTCGGCATAGAAATTGGAAACCATTTCCCGGTACTGGGGCAAGTCCTGTGAAGATGAAGGGAAAGGCACACAAGTTAGAGACTTAAACCCGATCATCATGCATCACTTCCTCACTTACCTTCGCGAACAGTAGCTTGTTCGAGGGCGAATCCTTCCCGAGCCGGTACTCGGTCGTGGAGCACGCGTCCATGAACGTTTGCGCGATCACGCTCAGGCACACGTCGACCGAGGGCGTTTTGTAGATGTCGAAGATAAAGTCCGGATTCTTGATGAAGTTCACCCAGAACCGGAGCGGCAGCCCGTTCGACTTCCACGCGTGTATCACCTCCGGGTCGTGGATGCCGTGGTGGCGGGCGGCCGCATCGAGCAGATCGTACAGCCACTTGACCGCCGGCGGCAGCGCCTCGTTCACCGTCAGGATCGTCGCGAACAGGTCGTCCACGAACTTCTGGATCGTGCCCTTGGTCGCGAGCAGGCGCGTCAGAAAGATCTCCGGTATTGCTTTGTGGTGGCTGCCGCTGCCCGGACCGCCACCGTACAGGGCGCCGTGGGCGGACGAGGACGACGAGCCGTGCTGATCGTACGACGACAGCGTGGAGAACCGGTCGTCCAGCGGCTTCACCAGATGGAACACGCCGACCTGCGACTGTTGCTGCTGGGCGGCGGCGGCGGCTGCCGCGGCGGCCGCCTGTGCCGCCTGTGCCGCGTGCTGCTGATGCACGTGGTGCGGATGCAGGTGCGGATGGTGATGATGATGGTGGCTGGCACTGCCGGCCAGCAGCGTGTCGGTCGTGTGGGCCGGTCCCATCGTGCCGCTACTGCCGCACGAGCCGGGCCCGCTCGCCGCACTGCCACTACCCCCGTGTGGTAACGTGGCCGACGACGACAGATGGTGGTTGGAGGACGGCGGATTGTTGATGTAGTAACAGTACGGGAAGATGTGTCGCCCCGGCGTATTGTAGCCGTCGTGCGGTCGCGCAACGAGCGACATCACCGCCGACTCCTTCACACCGTAGTGCGCGAGCGTGTTGAGCCGCTTCCACCCGTGCACCGACTTGGTGGTGACGTCCTCGTCCCGCAGCACCAAATGGCCGCCCCGGCCGTGCCGCCACTCGAGGTCGAGATCGTGCACGCTCGGGCGCAGCGAGAACGGCGTGTTCTTGAACAGCGCGTCCAGCACCTTGCTCTTCACCTGGCTGATCGTGTCGCAGTCCAGCACCTTGCACTGCACCTTCTCGTCCAGATCGTCCTGGATGATGTGCAGCGTCACCACGCTGTGCACGATCTGCTCGCGCAGCAGCCGGTCCTCGCTCAGCGAGTACCGGGCGTCGTGCGTGACCGCATCGACCAGCCCCTTCTCGATCTGGTGCTTGATCGCTTTGTACAGCAGGAAGAGCGAGTTGCCGGCGTAGTTGCGCAGGTAGTCGTACATGCAGAGCGCCATGTAGTTGGTCAGCATCTTCTCCACCACGCTCTCCGTCCGGCGGAGCATCAGCTGCGGGTGCTTCGTCATCACCGACTTGTCGATCAGCCGCAGCAGCAAGCTTTTCAGTATGTCCGTCACGTAGTCCATCTGATTCATCAGCACTATCATCAGCAGTGACGCCACGTTCACTCTGGGGAAGGGTGGGAAAAGGAAAACAAATGTTAGTATTACGTGCTTGACAAACGAACTCGCTCCAATCGCCACTCCACTCACTTGTCCCTTATGGTGAATGTTTTCTGCGCCTCGAGCGTGTCGATAAACAGCAGCAGAAAGACGCGATTGTTGATCAGCTGCTCGAACATCACCATCGCCTGATCGTAATTGTTGCGCTGATGCGGATGGCCGTGGTGCGTCCCGTGGCCATGGTGATGGTGACCGCCGCCGCCGCCGCCGTGCAGTTTCGCACCGTTCGCCAGCAGCACCGGATGGTCGGCGACGCCCGGGAAGAACACCTTCATCACGTAATTGACCAGGTCGAGCGTCGGCGTGCCGGAGCTCTCGAGATCGGCCGTCAGGTCGGTCATGTCCGTCTGCAGCTCCGCGAACGCCTGCTTGCACTCCATCCGCACGTTGCTCTCGAGCGTGTCCATCTGTATCTGGATGCGCTTGTACTCGCGCTCCGCCAGCGTGCTCTTGCGCCGATAGATGAACAGGATGGCGAGCAGGGAGAGCACAAAGAAGATGCCGCTCACAATCACCCCGAACAGGACGTGCGAGAAGGCGTACGGTTTAATTAGGTCGTACTTGATAAAACCTGGCAAAAGAAGAAAAAAAACACAAAAACCTGTTTTAGACACCCAAAAAACAATTCTCAACCCCTCTGTCTCTTTGCTACGGGGTCCACTAGTGATGGGAAACCAGGATTTTTGGTCGGAATCAATTCCGTCTAGCTTGGAAATTTTCTGGAATCCATTCCGGAATCAGCTCTTCAATCGGAATCTGCTCCGGAATTGGTTCAGGAATCGACTCCAGAATCGGAATCGGCTTCGAAATCAGAATCGGTTTCGGAATCGACTCCAAAATCGAAATCGGCTTCGAAATCAGAATCGGTTCCGGAATCAGAATTGGTTCCGGAATCGAAATTGGAATCGGGTTCGGAATCGAAATCGGAGTCAGTTTCGGCATCGCCATAAGAATAGGCGTTTAGGTCCAATAATGCCAAGTATTGATAACGAAGCATCCAAATTTACTTGTAAACGATCCATTCTCATGGAGATTCCCGGACTGATTTCGCTTCTGAAACTTCTTATTTCAATTCAAGAACTGATTGTCATTCCGGAGCTAATTCCAATTTTAAAGTCATTTTTCATTCCGTTTCCGGAGTAAATTACAATTCCTAGGTCGATTCCGATTCCGGAGCCGATTCTGATTTCGGAGTAGACTCCAGAATCCGCATTCAACTCCGGAATCGGCTCCGGAATCGGTTCCGGAATCAACTCCGGAATCGGTTCCGGAATCAACTACGGAATCGGTTCCGGAATCAACTCCGGAATCGGTTCCGGAATCAACTCCCGAATCGGTTCCGGAATCGGAATCGGCTTTGGAATCGGAATCGGTTGCGAAATCGGTATCGGCTCTGGATTCAACTCCGGAATCGGCTCCAAAATCGGTTCCGGTATCGAAATCGATTCCATCATCGGAATCAGCTCCGGAATTGATACCGAACACGGAGTCGTAATCGGGTAGGTCCGATTCCGAGCTCTCACCACTACTTTGCACACGTACCTATGGGGAAGCGCAAGTTGCGACCGACGCGCACCACGACGAGCGGCAAATCGTTCGCCGTCGGCACCCCGTTCTCGTCCGTCGCTTCCGGCTGCTCGAGCGGCGGCGTGCAGACGAGCTGGGTCGGCGCCAAGCTGGTCACGTTGCACTGGGCCGTCCCGATCGTCACGTTCACGTCCGTTTCGTCGCTCGCCGCGTTCAGATGTTCGCCCTCGATCACGAGCGTGTCGCCCTTGTACAGCTTGACCGCGTTCGGGAACGGCTGGTAGACCGGGTCCTCCACGTACACGATCGCGGAGCGCAGGTTTTGAAAGTGTTTCGGCAGGTTGCGCACGGACAGCACGCTGTCCATCAGGAAGTTGATCTGGAGCAGCAGCTGCAGCTGCTGCTCGGACGGATGAAACGGCGACAGTGGGGCGGACGCCGCCGTCACCAACGGGCCGGACGTTGGCGACAGTGAATACTGGGACGGTAGCAGCATGGGCACGGCCGCCGTTGGCGGTTGCTGCTGCTGGATAGGAACGGTGCGACCATCGGCCGACACAAACCCGGACAGCATCCGGGGCGGCAAGTAGTCCCCGGGCCCGGGGCCGGCGACACTCAGATTGCGCAGCTGGGTTTGCTGCTGCTGGAGCAGCGTCCACGCTTCGCGCACGGACGGCGACGGGCACTCCATCTGGTTCGAGTTGAGCACGGCACAGATCGACCGGTTCAGCCGCTCGTCGTTCAGGTACACCTCGATCTCGGGCAGCTGAATCGCGTCCAGATTGGTACCGTGCACCGTCATCATGCGGCCGCCGCTCAGGAAGCTTTTGAGCGGCTTGATCTGCATGATCTTCGGATCGACCGTGTAGTTGTACACGCTGCACGTTTCGTACCGGCTGTGGTACGTGCCGGCGGACCCGTACGCGGACGAGCCGCGCACCCGCTCGCCCGACGTTCCGGCGGTGGTGCTGCACGCAAGCGTACGATTGGCGCCATCGATGCGCAGCGTCAGCACGCGGATGTGTTCGGGCGAGCGGGCGGCCGACGTGACGCACGTCAACCGGCTCGACGATGCTTGCGTACGGTTGATGCGACACTCGTAGTCGTCCAGGTAGGCGATCGCCGCCGTACCCACGTTCAGATGCTTGCCAATGATGGACAGCTTCGTACCGCCGGACTGGGGGCCCATCGTTGGACTGAGCCCCTCCAGCCGGACGTCCCGATAGCGGAACTCCACGCTCGACATCGTGTAGCCGGCCTCATTGCCCACCTTCACCGGCGCCGACATTTCCGATCGCACCGGGCCAGTTCTGCATTCAATCCGGACGGAGATTTCGTACCGTTCCAGCTCGCACGGCACCTCACCGATGTGGATGCGACCCCGTACGTCCTCCTCCCGTATGCCCAGATTGCTGCCCTCGATCGTTACCAGCGTGCCGCCCTCGATCGGTCCGCTCAGAGGTTTAATTAAATCGATGCGAGGACGCGGACAGCCTCCTTCTTCACCGCGACCGCGCAACATCATCGAGCCGGCACCGCCATCGATGCACGACTCGTTGTAGCTGCACTGTTGGCCACACCACGTGCACTGGTACTTGGGATCGCGCGTCACACACAGGCTGCAATCGGCATGGTCCCGATGCGAGCCGAGAATCTCACACTTGTACAGTATGACCGTCACCGTATCGATGTAGTGATTACGATTCCAGTTCACATCGACCGTCGCTTCGTACTCGTTCGTTGCCGCTTCATACGAATACTGCAAAAAGAGGAGGAAAAGCAAGATTTATTTAATAATTTGTGTGAAAAAAAGACAAAACTAGACTCAGGCCAACTTACCAGCGTCTTCTCGCACACGATGTACTTGTTCGCCTCTACCCGGGCCGGCAGCACCATGTGCGCACCCTCGATGTTGATCGTGCACAGGAAGCCGGTGTGGGCGCTCTGCGGCCGGGGCAAGTTTTCAATCTCCAGCCGTATCTCCTTCGGCACCTTGTTCGGCAGCAGAATCGGCCCGGCCCGGTGCTTCAGCCGCGGACAGGACGCCTCGTTCTGCACAATGTTGGCCGAATTGCGACACGCGGTCGTGTTGAACGCGCACCGATTATCGTAAATGCACCAGTGGCACCCCCAGTTGCTCACCAAACACTTCCGGCAGGTGTCGTGGCGCGTACAGTCGTAAAAGGCGAAGCTGCGCGACACAAAGTCTTTGTTCGTTTCCGAGCTGCGCACGCTGAGCGGCACCAGCACGTGATCCTGCCCGTCGGGCAGGGCGGGCCGCTCGTTTACCGGTGGCGTCGAGCAGATTAAACCCTCCTTCGTGACGTTCGCGTCGATCGGGGTCGCATTGCCGAACACGCACCGGTACTGGGCGTTGTGGGGCAGCTCGGGCAGCGTTTTAATGACGAGCCGCACGACGGACATCTGGCCGACGGGGACGCGGTCGGGCGCTACCATCTCGAAGTCAATGCACTGCTGGCCCGTACCGATCGACAGCCAGCGGGCCGCGCTCGTATCCTTCTGGCAGGCCGTCCGCACCGTGCAGCGCTTTTCCAGCGAGCACCAGCCACAGTACGGGTCGCGCGACTCCAGACAGGCGGAGCAGTTGCCAAACGTGCCGCAGTGTTCCACCTTCATCTTGATGATCTGCAAATAGGGGTGGGTGAACAAAAAGGCCAAAAGGAAGTTAGTACTGTTTTAAGGTAACATTTGGTAAGGTTCAGTTAGTGGTCGAGCGAAAATGGACGTGCATTTTTGAATTTTTGAATTACATTTTTTGCATTTTTTAAACAAATAACACTTTTCATTCAATAAAACTAATAATATTGTACTCCACAACTATTTACACAAAATCATAGACAAAAATATTCTATAATTAACCAATAGTTCCCTGCGAATGAGTTTTCAAGATGATTTCACAGTAAAATGTAGATGTAAAGGTCCCTTTTACCTTCATTTAGACCTTGCGTTAAAAGGGAACGTGAAATTTTGGTGTTTTGTTGTTGCTATATTTCATTAAATGTTAGTCAGAATATGGTTTAACGTACAGCAGCAGAAAGGAAATTCAATTCCCCAACTATTTAGAGTCATTAAAATTTATTGAGTTAAATGAATTTCCTTGTAATTTCCCGATGAACATTTATTTACACCGTGAACAAAGTGGAGAATCACAAGGAAATTCATTTAATATATTATTTCATTATGTTCTATATTTTTGGACAGTTGGATTTTATTTCCTTGCTTTTGGTGTAGGATAAACCATATTCTGAATCAGATTTACAGGATTTACCAGCCCAATATAGGGGTTTCCAAATCAGTTTCCAATGTTCTACAGGATGATGTTCAACACGTCTCAAGCTGGATTGAGTTTTTTGACAGTTCTTTGTGAAGTGTTGAAAATCATGTGTTGAAATTGGAATTTCATTTTGAAACAAATAAACCATTTGACAGCTGTCGAAAAACATCTTGGTTGCGGTGAATAATAATGTTTACATACGAAACTGACTTGGAAACCCCTGTAAATTGGACAGAGTAGCTTACACCATACCATCGGACGTGTGCAAGTGCAAATGGTAGACAGCGGCGTTTATTCAAAACGACTTCTTCTTCTTCTTCTTTGGCTCAACAACCGATGTCGGTCAAGGCCTGCCTCCTGTACCCACTTGTGCGCTTGGCTTTCAGTGACTAATTGGTTCCCCCCATAGCAGGATAGTCAATCCTACGTATGGCGGCGCGGTCTATTTGGGGATTGAACCCATGACGGGCATGTTGTTAAGTCGTACGAGTTGACGACTGTACTACGAGACCGGCCTCTATTCAAAACGACTATTGTTATAAAAAAGGGGACAGTTGTTGATTGGACTGGTCAACCCTGTAATGAAATGTAGCAGAAAACTCTAAAATTTCATAACCAATTTCACGCGGGCTGTAAGCCGGACTTAGGCGGAAAATAATTAAAAAAATATGTTAAATGTAACATTAACTCTTGAAAACGTAGCCATTAATGGGAGTTTTCCTTATGTCGATAAATAATTGCGATTTAGCATTAAAAAAACAATAGTTCACGTTCATTTTCACTTTACACTTTACACAACAAAACCCTCCACACCAAAACAGCTTACCTTTCGCTCCGTCAGCACGTACAGATGATCGTTCGTGGGCGCAAACATGCTGTCCGGCAGGATGGCCGACCCATCCTCATCCACCAGCATCCGCTCGTACTCACCGGCCTCCCGCCCCGACAGCAGCACCTTCCGTATCCACCCATCGTTGCTCCCAACGAACGCGAGCGTGTGCGGCCCGATGCTCGTGACCGCGATCGAGGTGAGCGAAACGCCCTCCCCGAACGCGAACCGGGCCGACGCAATCACCGGCGTCACGCCACTAATCTTCAGCCCCACGTGGCAGAAGCTGAAGATGTTACCGAGTGAGCCCGCCACCGGACACTTGCCGTCGTTGATCGTGCCCGAAATGTAGCCCAGATTGCGATCCTTGATCGTGCCGTTAAAGCAGGCTGTGTGTAGCAGGGAAAGAGAATGAAGTTAATTATGAATCTGCCGACAAAAATACACACAAAAAGAAAGCACACATACAGTGAATGTTCTCGTTAAACACCTCCTCGATGTCCTTCAGGCTGTACATGCAGATGGCGGAGCGGTTCTGCGGCTCGTCGGTGATTTCCTTGGACGGGGAAAACACCGCCACCAGCAGATAGTCCTCCCGCTTGATGCCCATATCGTTGCTAAGCTTCTGGCCGGCCTGGGCCAGCTTGGCATCGCGCAGTATGTTGTAGTCCGTCCCGTTCACCATGCAAGTGATGGTTACCTACAAAACAGACGAAAAGTAAGGTTATAGAGATGCGCCCATTTACACGATCCTGATCCTCTCGAAGCCCCTCACCTCCGTGTAGCTATCATAGTTCGGATCGTTCACGCAGATCCGTGCCAGCCGCGTCACGTAGCCCGCCTCGTCCGCCAGGTGGGACTTTTTCTGCACCAGCACAAAGTACGCGTACTCCGTGCTGTTGAACCCGTACACGTAGTTCACCAGAAAGTGGTCGCGGTACTTCACGTCGATGTTGATGTTCGACTGCTGGATGGAAAACTCGGCGTACGTCAGATCGTCCAGCCGGCGGGACGAAATCGCCGGCACGTCGTGCCGATAGTCGCCCACGTTCGTGAACGTCGTGCCGACGTACATGATGTCCTCCCGCTTCCACGACTGGTACCGGCTCGGCCCAATGAACGCGTACGTCGAGGACCGCTCGTCGTTCGCGGCGAGCGCCACCTCGATCGGCTTCGACGACTCCGGGAACCGGCCGCTCAGGTAGTAGATGTCGCACGCGCCCTGATGCACGCTGCCGCACGCGATCAGCGTATCGCCGTCCCGGTTGTACAGCAGCACCTTGTTCACGTTGTCCGTCTCCACGCTGTCCAGCACGTCGGGCGGGCAGCCGGCCGCATGACATTGGGCCGAATCGAGCTTCGGCCCCGTGATGGCTTCCCGCAGCAGCGTCAGGTTTTCGTTCAGCTGCAGCACCCGGTTGGTGGCGCCGGCATAGAACAGCCGCCGGGTCGGATCGTACGTCAGGTGGGTGAAGCGGCTCGTCCCGTTCGGCAGGCTGTACCGCGCGATAATATCGTCGAGCGGGCCGCCGTGTCCGGCGTGCTGCTGCTGCTGTTGCGCTCCTCCCCTGCCGTGCCCATGCCCGCCATGGTCCGGGCCGGTGCCGGCCGACTGTTGTTTCCCCTTCAGCACAGCATCCAGCGGCAGCATGCCACCGACCAACCGGAGCAATAGCAAGCGCACTAGCAGTTGCATACTCATACTGTTGCCGCTGTTCGCACACTACTGCAATCGACCGAATGCAGCAGCAGGCGGCGGCGACGGCACAAACACCGCTCTCGTTTTGTGTGTACGCTGCGCTTGCTGCTTTGTCTGCCTTCGCTCTGTCTCTTTCGCGCTCACACAAACACGCTCACACAACCACTCCAGACGAGAAGCCCGTTTGCAGAATCTTTTCCTTTCTGTTTTCTGCCGCCGTCGTCGTCGTCGTCGTTGCTATGTTTTCGCTCTGCGTGTGTAATATCTCAACGGGGACTCTGTGGTAAAGGTAATAAAGAGAGCACGGAACACAGAAAAGAAAGAAAAAAATTATGAAGCAAGGGTGAGAAAATCCAAAACAGAAGAAGAGCATGGGGGGTGGGGTGTTAGGAAAAGGAAGTTAGAAGCGAACGAAATTTACACACAAAAATTCCGTTCGCAAAAGGATATCGTGGAGTGTGTGTGTGTGTGTGTATGTGTGTGGATGGATGGATGAAGGGACGCAAGCGCACATACGCGAAATTATGCACACGCGCGCGCGTGCGGAAAATCGAAACACACACAGAACATTAGCCAAACCTGATGGAGGAGAGTGGGAGGGGGGGGGGAGAAGGG
>SIXB01005994.1:0-12717 GCA_007018985.1 Anopheles bwambae | reverse complement strand
CCGTGGTAAATGAGCCGATCAGGACGAGGGGAAGGGGGGGGGGAGGGGGGAGGGGGACAATCGTGCCGGCACCGTACCAATGAAACGGAAACGCAGGGCCCCGAGCACGGGTAAAGCTCATCGGCAGGAAATGAAAAAGCCATTTCCGGTGGCAAAAGTGTGACTCCGTGGGAGGGTGGATTGTTGAGGCAGGGTGGGGCAGATTTTTGCTATTTCTTACTCACTTTTTAGGGGTCTTTTTTATCTTCTTTTTCTTCTTTTGCGATCATTGATTTTTGTTGGCACTCGATGTTTAACTCGGACGGACAACCTCACACCGAAGCATTCGTCTATAAAGCGCTTGAAGTAACGGATTATTGATGCATAAGCACCTCATCATCCTGCAAATTAAACATGAACACACACACACACATGTCCCCGAGTGGTCGTGCCAATATTTTACAACTCACAGCACTCACACGTAAAACCAACAAACACTCTCCAAAAGCACCCGAAAGCTCAACCGGTTATTTCGAAAACCTTTCGATCCCTGACCATGTGCCATGCGAGTTGGAGTTGGTTGACAGCAGCAACAAAAAAAAGGGGAAACTTTCCACTGATGTGCAGAAAGTGCAAATTGCAATCCCTCACACACGGTCAAACTCATAGCTGCCCCCCCCTCCCATTCCCCGCACAAAATGTCAATCTCGATAGGGACAAATTTCCACCCTCGGTATCAAACTTTCGCCATTCGAGCGAGATGCTCCGGCGTCCTGTCCCTGCGATGCATGCGAGTTGCATAAACTACTAATAAACAGCGCAGTAGGCAGCTGCTAAGCGCCTGCAGCTATGCAAATCACGGTCAACACCACCGACACGGGCTGGGCGGATAATTAGAAATGTCCTTGCCTTCCCCGGAGCGGAGAGCTGGGATGTTGCTCGCAGTTGATCATTTTTACCCCGCAGCCCGCCAACTAAACCAGCTAATGGCAACGTGGGGACCCGTCCATGACCCATTTGGCCGAAGCTCCCCTACCTCCCCGGGCGAGAGGGAGGAAATCGTTCTATCATTTAGCGTTCAGCCCCGTTCGCTCGCTCGCTCGCTCGGTAAACTTTACCACCGACAATGAAACTTTGATGAACGGTGGGAATAATCGTGTTTTATGATCATGATGGCATTAAAAGTTGTCATTCGCTATCGTGCCGAGGGCCGTGGTTCGTGGCGATCCGCGATAAAGCATCGTTCTTAACGCTCCGGCCGAACAGCGGAACACGAGCGTCCCCGGTCAGCTAGGATGGGTTTTGGATAGAGCGTCGCTTGGTCGGGTGCGCGATATGTTGGAACTGTTCAACAAGCTCGGAACTCAAAGGTAGTAAAACTTTACACGATAGTTATAGTTTGTGGGATGAAGGGTGTCTAAGTGTGGGCTGTGGCGTTTTATTTTCTCGTTCACATTTTTGTGCATTTTTTTTTGCTGCTATTTTTCGCGATGAAATTGATTTAATTTTGTACGTTGTTTTATGGGATATCATTAGTGTCGTTATTTGCGAGAAAAAGAAAACAATTAAAAGCAGTACAGTGTTGTTTTTTATAGTCGAGCTGGATCAACAATTAAGAATGGAACTGAAACTTTGAAATGACTGAGAAATATGACAGACAAAAGGAGGAGACATAACTTAAGACAAAAATGCATTTTAATTACTGAGTGATGTCTTGTTGTCAAAAAAAAAACATTGGTAAAGCAAACCAAATCTAAATCAATTCTTCTTACAAAGTGCTAAAATGTATGCAACCTTATATACTGCATTTTTTGCAATATTTATTAAAGAAAACAACAAAACTGATATAAACAACCCAAAACAAAACTTTTCAATTCTTTTGAAAAATATTCTGCCATCGCAAACGCCCGGCAAATCAACCTCGGGAACATATTAGCCTGAAAGTATGCAACCGGTCGCACGCAACACTGTTCAAAACGATCCATTTACGATTGTAAAGCAACCGCATGCTGTTAGACCGCATTCATAACTTTGCTTTACGTTTTTTCATCTCCCTGACACAACAGTTTAAAAACAAAATCCCCTCCAGGCAAACGAGACGCTTGTCATGCATATTGCACATATCAACTTCCGCATCAACTTCATTTTACCTGCCACCGAAACTCATCACCTAAGCGTGTGTGTGTGTGTGTATGCAAACCGATGAACTCAACCGCCCTGTGGGAACCACCTATGAAGTGCGGTAACTGCCACAAAAGCAGCCAGATTGGTTGCTTCCGCAAACATTACCTTCAATTCGGGCACGGCAAATACACAAAACTTTTACCATCACAAACGGGAAGCAGCGCGAGGGAGAAAAAGAGAACAAAACACACCCCTGCAACCGTAAAACGCGATAAAGAATCTTAGTTTTACACCAAAAAATTAGCAAAAAAAACCCACCCCGACACATACACACAAACTGCCAAAAGAAGAGGCCAAACATTGCTGAAAGTAAAAATTACACACAACACCAGCATTGCGGTGTAGAAATGGTGCCCGGAAATGGTGTAAGTAACTGGCACAAAACAAGTGCATTAGTAGAGGCCTTCCCCTTTCTCCTGCTCGGCTGAGTCCGCCGGGAGCGGAGAGTAATGCTGTGAATCGGAAAAGTTTTTCCATTACCCGAAAGCTGAAGCATCTCGCGAGCGCACACTCTCCTGACACGCTTTCCGGCGGCGGAGGGTGGCAGGGCGTTCGAGGTGGATGGTGTGAGCTGTGTATGTTGTTCTTGTGTTTTTTCTGCACTTCGCTCATGTTCCGTTTTTCAATTTTTGCACCGAGCAAAGCCGGCAGAAATTTGCTAGCACCGCAAGTGGGACAAATAGACAAACCTCAACGGTACCCGGTTTGACGGTTTTGCAAAACACCAACAGAAGTATGCAAAGTGGGTATTGTTTTTGATGAAAACATTACAAATTAATGTTACCCCCATCCCCCTGGAATGGAGTTCCACTAAGCATGGGCAACGAAGTGAAGCTAGAAATAATCAACTCAAGTTGTCGTGCACAATCTCAAAAAAAAGTTGCAGTGGGTTTGAAAATAATTACTAGAGGGCTATGAGTTCTTCATTTGTTTGCTACCCCAAGGATATGAACTTGTTTGAAAGAGTAATTTCTTTTTTATTCAAACAACACACAACGATAAACATAATAAGTCAATATAAAACTGCTTTAAAACGTTCCTTTTGAAATCATTTGCATAACTCAAGGGGCATTAGCAGTACCGATTGCATACTAACGGGTATATGTAAAAAAATACACAAAATTGCATACTTTAAGGGGCCTTGTGCTAGCAAATGCAGAGATTCTGGCAAATCGGCAGTACAAAAAAGCCTATTGGGTA
This sequence comes from Anopheles bwambae, assembly GCA_007018985.1. Classification (NCBI taxonomy): domain Eukaryota; kingdom Metazoa; phylum Arthropoda; class Insecta; order Diptera; family Culicidae; genus Anopheles; species Anopheles bwambae. The sequence goes on along the minus strand of SIXB01005994.1, from coordinate 9,354 downwards.
AGCCTTTCAACTCTTCTGTTACCCTGTTTAAGCATCAGTTTAAACTGTGGTTCAGCACATATGAACGAATTTAAATTTCGTTAGCTTCTCCGCCGCTCACTCCGCTTCAAGCACGCGCTCCAAAACGTCCGATCCACAACCATTTGTCAGCACAGACCCATGGGGTATGCCAGCGCCACAACAAACCACTTCACGACCCAACACGGCACACGGATGGCTGTCGTCTGCAGTGAGCATCCGTCCACTCTTCCCATCCACTCGGGGCCACATTTATGTTAATCTCCAAATAACAGCTGGAGGACAGCTCGAGCTCTGGTACAGCCGAAAATGCAAATCCATTCCCATTCAGAACTTTCACTTTCTTCCGTCAGTTGAGGCAAAGGACTCAAAGGGACGCCCTCATCCTCGTTTGGACGGGAAAGTGTAATCGTAAATAAATCCAAACCCAACCCGGCGGTGGTGGTTTCGTGATTCACGGAACTGTTGGCTCGGCAGGGTGTGCTGTTGCGTCGGCTTGTCGATGGGTTTGGGGTAGTTGTCTGGTAGACATGGAGGGAATGTAGCTGCATCGGATGTGAGTCTGTGGTTTTCTTACGAATGTTAAACTCTCTACAATGCGCTTCACTTTCCTTGCTGGGGTGCTTTCGATGCAGCAGTGTCGGGGAGCAACACACACCCAATGGGTTGGACATTGTAGACATGGAAAACTGAAAGCGTCACAGACAAAATGCTGTAATTAAAACCGCCAGACTATCTCATCCATCTTTACGATGGCTGGTGTATGGGGAACAAAAAACAAATAAAAACATGACGAAACATTTCTCCGTTAGACAAAACTAACTGGCAACCGTTTGATTGCTAAAATTCTTTGCTCAAATGTTCAAATTCCTCCATGACACACAACACAAAGCCAGCGATCAATCTCTATTTCCGACACCACTCAATACAATTTTTACCCTGCAAAGCGAGCAAAACGAGCCTTCAAACGGGTTGAAGCGTTGAGTTAAATGGATCGCTTGATACTCCGGCAACATTCCATTCAACGCAAATTTGGGATACATTTCGGTCGATTGCGAAAAAGGGACGCCAATTAACGAAAGTGTGCGCAACCCCATTCATCGTGCCGGCGCGTTGAGCAGTTGATTTTAATTTCTACTAATCGCCATTTAACGGTTATTTACGATTCCATTCATTGAGCCGGGACACCTTTTGTGCGTTGGGTTTCACTTGCTGCCAAGCGGGAGTTTCATTTTGTGCGTGAACCGTATTAACTCATGCCACGATGGGAAGCAATAAAGGACCTTAGCTGCGATTGGTGATTAGGAACAGGGTTTAATCATTCAATTTTTTTTTCAATGCTACTCGCATGCAGCTGAGAGAGCTGATTTTTTTTTTTGTTTTGTTCAGTGTTCTTTTCTTTATTCATTTCATTTTTCAAATTTATACGTTTTCATCCTCTGGTTTTCTCTCTTTTCTTGCTTTTTTCTAACTTGCTTTTCTTCTTCTTATTTTTCCTCTTTTTACTCCATTTGACAGACTTTATTTCTATTGATTTTGTTCTTTTATGTTTTATTTTATTTTTCTTTTGATTTGTTTGGTTTTTAATTATCTTTCTTTCAATTCCTTTTTTCAACATTTCTTTTCTCTTCTCTTATCTACTCTTCGGTTCTATATTTCAACAATGTTTTGCAATTTCATTCTGTACTCTTCATGTTATTTTTGTTCATTTTCCTTCTACCTCTACTTCTCAATAATACTCTGCTAGAAAGCCAGAAACATCAACCACATTCGCACATTCATCGTGATCCTTTTTCTATTCAATACACTAGGAAGAACCAATGCGCAGGGAAGAATTTATCATTTGCATTACCAACCGGCGATAAGATACACCCTATTAGCTTCATTCTTGCAGCGTAGTCACGCTCATCAGCAACTTGAAAGCTTCCCGTGTCATCGCCAAACGCAATACCCAGGTTCAATATTTGCTCTGGGACCACGATCGGCACCGCTCGCGCGTTCCGAAATCTACATGAAACGGTCCGATTCCACCGAAAATTACTTATCATTCGCGTGCGTGTTTTGCGTCCACCCATGCCCCACCCCACCCAAGAACAGAACTACTTAGGCAGCAGGAGGACTACTTTTCGCGCAAATGCCTGCTGGCTGTGCGCAATATTATTTATTCATGGTAATCATCGATATCTACAGCCCACGGCAGGAGCGAACGAGCTGCCACGGGCAGCACCGTACGAAACGAACCGAAACCTTCTACCGCCGCCAAATCGTAGTCATCATAATAGTAGCAATAATGACGTACAACTCTCATCATTCCATCAGCATGGGGCGGATCGGCTCTGTGTCGCGCGCGCGCCTGCAATGGGCTGCAATCCATCAAGCACCCCAAAATTAGCTTCCCCACATCGCTCCCACAGCTAATGGAGAACGTGCCCGCTGCCTCCCTTTTGCGATTCTTCCCGCTTGTGCCTCCGAGGCATGTGAGCTTACTAAATCACACGCAACCTCGCGGCAACCGTGGTGGTGGCGGTGACGGTTCATAAGCATAATATTAACATCTACTTAAGCGTCTGTTTTAAGGACAATCGTTGGGGTGCGGCAAAAGGTACGCCGTTGAGGGACCAGCGGGAGCAATTATAAATTATTCAAATACATTTCGCCTACCCGTGGCGGCCTACCCACTCTCTGTGTACATCACGGGATGATTGACGAGATGGGCCTGCAATGGTGCTCCCGGCGGCTTTGTCACCACGATGAATGATGAGATTTCGTGCTGCCGCGCTGTTCGCGCAAGGGAGGCCAGAAGCGGATGTTTGAGTTACTTTTGGAGGAAAAGACACACACGCATGCACACACACGCGTGGTTTATTGAATGGGCGGAACAGCGAGCAGAGGGGGCTTAACCAACAGCAAGCCACCTTCAAAAGCGCGCTTATTAGTTTCGCCGGAAGCTGCCGGAAGGGCGGATTTTAATTTCGAAAACTTCACAATGAAATGCATCACGACAGACGTTTGATTAGAAATTTCAACAAAACCCGTCGTTGTTCGTAATCCCCTTCCCTATCGTAATGCGTACCGGCACGATGGCATACAATTCGAATTAAAATGTGATTTTCAACCCGTTCGCCCGGCTCCCTGTACATACAAAACCGTCATGAAATGGGAATACATTTTCTATTAAATTCTCCTCACTGCTTTCCCACTGGTTTCATCGTCATAGCAATGCTTTAAAAAGTGAGCTCAGAGAGAGAGAAAGAGAGAGATATATAGACAGAGAGAAAGGAGGATCTCCGCCGAAACGCGGGTGGAGTAGATTTAAAATGCAAATTTAATATCCTTCACTGTGGTTAAACTATTCCATCCCCCGTACCCCGTACGGAGGGATTGCAGCGCAGGCGACGAACTCAAATGGCATGTAATCTATTCCACATGAACCGTGTCACCAGTGTGTCACCACCGGTTACCTCCCCTTCCCCATCGGCCGGTGGAAAACCACATCATTTATGCAATTTCAACCGCTACCGCCAAAAAAGCTCACCGGGCTGACTCTTTCCCGAGCATGTTAGAGACCCATGGACCCTCCGTTTCTTGCCTCTTTTTATTACCATACGTTTTTATTTACTTTGCTCTGCGATGCAGCCGTAAAAATCCGTTGCGTAAACAGACCATTGCACTCACCCCGGATTCGCAATTATCATAATTGATGATTAGTTTAACGAGTATCATGGCCATCATAATTAACCGGCGCTTTCGACACGCCGCACTGTTCGATTTAGTTGACATCGACATCATTAGGGCAGTGTGTGCGTGTTGGTGCAGAACTTACCAAAGCTGTGATAATGACACGTGATTACCAGACGTCATTATTTAGACAGCGAAAGAAAAAATGTAAAATAAAACCTTTTTTTTCTTCACTCTCCATGCGCTGCAGTGCTATAAATAATTTCTGTACATTTATTAAGTCACTTTAACGAAGGCTAATCCGGTAATCTCTGCACTTGATGAGCAAAAACTGGGAAAAAACAAATGAACTCAGCTGCAGCTGCACGCTCCTTGCCATTTATTTCCATTTTGCATGGCAGTCCTCTGCAGACAGTCTTCGTGTTTTCTTCATTTTCGTTAATGTAATTGCTGGAAATCTGTGCACAATTCACGCGCACACGGCGAATGTCTTCGTAAGCACCTTTACAGCTGAATGGGGTGAACTGAGCAATAATTTGATAGTTGCTCCCCTTAGAGAGCAGTGGGAGACCCACATCCACATAGGCACTGGTCGTGAGCGTCGTGATTTATAGAATCACCCCAAAATCATCGTAATAGGTTAATGTTTTCCCTACAAAAATAAACCCTATTTGCATATCGCTTGCAGAACGGTTTGTAAGAAGAAACATACAAATTTTGCTCAAGTTTTTGTTCTCGCTGCAGGAACAAGGAAGAACAGTTGAAATTTGGATTCACTTTTTGTGTGCTCTAACTGCCGTGTGCAGCCATACGCTTAGTTTAACTTTCATTTCCCTAAGTACTGGCGGCGCATGTTGACCAACATTTGCCAGACCAACTCTTTCGGGCGGCGGGCCCGCCTTCTAGCCTTCCAAGCATAGATCGGATTCAATTCAATTACTTCCTGAATTGCTTATGCCGCATTATGCCGTTCAGCTTTCAGCCTAGACAGTAGGAAAAACGCACCATCGCCACATCCCCCCCCCCCTCCCCCTTTCCTTCAGCACAGACTCTGGAGGGAAAGCAATAATTAAATGCTTTCACGAACATGAGCCGACGTTGCATCAAAAAGCACTCTCGGATAGCTAATTAAAGAAAATGTATCCTTTCTTACCTTGTGCGGCGGGACCAGCAACCACCAACCGTAGTTCAAATCCATTGCGCGTGGAGTGTCGCGCATCAGGGGGCGCACCACGGGATGGAGAGCAACAGCAGCAGCAGCAGCACCATGATCTTAAGAGCAATGGCTAATTATGAAAAATTAATGTTTTGCCGCAGTCAAATTTGCACTCAAGAAAACTTACACTTGGCTCAAGCCGAGCTGGCAATGAGAACAAATTGAGAGAGGGAAAGAAAGGCGGAGGGTAAGCGAAAAAGAAAAATATGCGCCCCAGCAATGAAAAGTACAGCGCGAGACAATTGCGAGGAAAGCCGATGGTGGTCCCTTCCTGTTCGGACAAGATTCCGCGCAGCGACTGTTTTTTTTTGTCTGCCATTTCTGGCGTTTGATTCATTTGCACATAAACTTCATTACGCCGTGTAACGTTTTCCGCTCGCTCGCAGGCGTGAGCATGATTCCGGTTCTTGCGAGGGTACGGTTTCTTTGTGCAGCTTTCCCTTCATTCCATTCGTCCGCTTTGTCTAGCGTCGAGTCTTGGCAATGTCGAGTGTATCTTTTTGTGTTTGAAATAAATATAAAAATTATAAACTTGCTTTTTTGTCTTTTTGAACAGGAATTTTTGTTTCATCTTGAATTGTTCAAATTTGTAATTTACTTGTGTGTATTGCGGCGAACCTCTTCGGAAGGAGAATGCAGACTCTTCATCTCAGCTAAAGAATTCCCCTTTCAACCACTTTGCGGAAGCGCCTAAAGGTATGCAATAAGGATGATGTGATACATGGTTGTTGGTTTTAATTGAAAAAACAATCAAATTACTAGAAAATTAAATGTTAGACTTTACTTTACCATTTAACAACATTTTGATTTATAATTATACACAAAAGGACTTTAGCTACATATTTCGAATATTTCTATTTATTTAAAATTCCATTCCAACATGCGCTCGTAGGAGTACAATCATCTGAATTATTTCGTGCCATAACTCTACAGCTGGGTCACTAAAGTAGTTTTATCTAAAAATGTATCATTCAATGTACCAATCGATCCGATCGATCGATCGATTGACCGCTGCCACTAGCATTAGAGACCACCCTACCGCGCAGCTAGAGACCGGGAACGCTACCATGCCAAGCCGTTCGAGCAGAATTCTAGTGAAAATGTGCAACTTGCCGTTCCGGTGCCCATATTCGACGAAATGCAATGTAAGCTTAAATACCGATTTGGAGACCCCTGCCCCATCGTTCGCCATTTCCAATGCCAATAATCAATACCTCAAACCAAAGCTAAACGGTGCGTATCTCTTCCCGCTCGGGCCATTTTATCTGCGTGTCGTGTCAGCTCGTTATCCTTGATGTAAATTGCCATCATCACGAACCTCGCGCCCCAACACTATTTTATCCCACCATCCATGCCGCTGCCTTCCTCGAAACACAAACCAACAGACGGATTTTGAGTTTCGGTCACCGGGAATCGGCTCCATACACACCTACGCACAATGTCCGAAAGAGTTTTCGGCCGATAAATCAACTGGGTCACATAGGCGATAGGAGCCAAAAAGGTGAGGGTATGGGACATACACACATTTTTCAACCTATTCATGGTGTTTAACCTTGTGTAGAACGGAAATCGGTACAGGAAGAGGGAAAGAAAGGGAAGCGGGTTTAGTCGGACACACACATACACAAAGCGATAAACGTTTACAATCTCCCGATGTGTGTCCTTTCGGTATGTTGATGATCCCTCGATATGCTGGGGTACCGCCTGCTCGGGCTTTGTCCACATTGTGCTGAAATGGAACTGTTTCCAGTCGGTCCGTTCGTTCCAAAAGTGGTATCTTTATTTTATCCTTTCGAAAAAGGGGTAGCCCGAGAGCGGTAACCCAGTCCGAAATGTGCATATTAGAAGCGATGTTGGCCGCAAAATGCCGCCGCCTCCGTGCCCCATCGTGAGATAATTTATCGGATATGTCCTACATTTATTTACCTTTTCTGGCGTTGCCTTTTTGCCTTCACGCAATCGACTCATCCTCTCGCACACGCACAGTGCCACAAAGCGGGGGGGGCTGACTTTAAAACTAATACCATTCCACAGCCCTTTACCCTAGCCGGTCGGTCGGGTTCGGCTGGAAAATGAACGCCCCCTTTAGCCGTCCACTATCCACGTCCACGTAACAGTGGCATTTTCATTGTTTTGAGCAAATCGTTTGCTGTACCCTTTCCCTTTTTCCTGGCTGGCAGGGCTCGCCGCGCACCACGGCAAGCAGCGAGAAAAGGGGTTCATTATTCTTACATTTTATTGCTCTGGCCCCGGTGGAATCGTATTAAAAATAATTTATAGGTAATTGGCGTTTTATTGTTTGACTTTTATCTGCCCACCGGCGTCTCCGGCCCGCCCGGGCCACTTGTGCCGTTTCGCCAAAATCTTCACCGCTCACTAAATCTTTCACGAATGATAAAGAGAAGCGATAAAGCAGGGAGCGTCCGCTTTGTCTGTCCGCCCTGGCGGTGGCCAAATGGGGAAAGAAGGTTCGCTTCGCATTGGGGAACAAACTCAAATATGGCATAAGCATAAGGCACGGATGGGAATGGGCCAATGAGAGGGCGAACGGTGCTGCTTACAAGGGACGCTCCCATTCATGAATCACAGCTTTTTCTTTTGGTTATTTTCTTTTACCCCGTAACAAAAAAAAAATGAACCCGGCCGGTAAACGACCGGATACGGGTAAACCGTAACGGATCGGTCAGGAAGCCAGAAAGGACACATTTCCATTTTCCCTTTCCGCTGACCGGCTTTGACTCTGGGTGCCGGTTTTGATGAGGGTTCGGCTCGTTCGGGGTGGCGGCAACGTGTAGGTGATGGAGACGTTTCGGTGACCCGATTTGATGTCACTCTGATGGCCCCAAATGCTTGCTTCCCCTTCAGGTTCGCTCGGTACGTGTGTTTGCCCACCCGGTCCGGCTGCGGAAAACCGATCGAACCGTAAAACGGCAAAAAAGGGTACCCGGGCTATCGATTTCTTATTCATGACGGTGAGTATCGAGAGGAGAGGGGTCAGTCAACACACACACACACACACCTCCCCCACCGATGACGGGGATTTGGCAAATAAAAGAGCATCCCTCTGGCAGCGAACCGGTCAAACCCGTCTACGGCAACGGAAATGGAACGGATGAGCTTTAAGCACACTTGAAATTAAATTTGTATCCAATTTGATGAAAGACATTTCCGATTTTGTCAGCCCAATTCAGGCCCGAATTCAACCATCCAGCTTCCTCACTGTCGTTGCTCCGCTGTCCGCTGGGTTCGGAATTCGAGAGGCCAATTGAAACATTCAGGGTTCGTTTTGCAGATTGACATAGTGTTGTTTCTTTTTTTTGCCTTTCCGTGTGTGTGTGGGGCCTGTTTTGTGCCGTACGTGTGGACGTACGATGGCCATCGGGTTGAAGCATGAGCGTTAATAGGGGCATTGATTTCAGCTTTATTTTATGTTTTGTTATAAAATGATATAAAGGGAGTGAGAAACTATCTTTTATTAACATTTTTTTTTAATTTCATTCCAGACCTAATTAGTAACGTGTTGGATATCTGATAAGACACACTTTTTTATGTTTGATTTTATATTCGAATAGGGCAAAACAAACAAAAATCTGTTTTGTTTTGTTTTATTTTAACAATTTTGGCTATTTTTACTAAATTGCTCAACAATAAAAAACATACATAAAAAGCAGGTTTGTTTCTGTACTGGCCATAGTGATACACTCCACAAAAACAGTTCATTTTAAGGGAAAAAATAGTTAAAAAATGTTCGAGCAATTGTATTGTTTTCACAAAAATAAGCAAACAGAATGTAATTATGATTATATTTTACCGAACAAAGGCTAACATTTTGCACAACTAGCCATGTGAAAAGTTGACGTAAAATCAAGAAATCTCTTGCAGGTATGAGTTAAGTACGATTATACGATTATAGCATTATACGATGCTTCAGCCAATATTTTCAATCAACCATTCATTCAACCATTCAACGGTTGATTAACGCAGAAATTTGATATTATGACAGTAATCGTCGTTATTTTAATCAAAAAAAAAAAAAAAACAAACGACATTTCTAAAATGCTCATAAATTCTTCTTCTAAAAAGATTTTTAAACTTCCTTTACTTCTACCACTATATGAATACAATCAGACAACTATTGTCTGCGCCTACACGCGAGGTCCAAAACAGCCGAAGTCATACAAAATCATGAAAAAGTCTGCGCCCTTTTGTTCCGACGTCCTCGTGAAGTTTACCGAGCCGAACCGAATAGTTGTGTTCGAGAAACATGTGTGCGTATCAGGTAGCAGCATTTGTACTGCTTACCTGCCGTATGCCGCTGTGATACCGAGCGAGACGCATAGACAACGCATCAAAAGGACATGTGTAGCCGTGAGGAAATTTTTCTTTGTCTCTTTTGCCTTGTCCTTGCCTTTAGATCCTGATGAGTGAAGCATGCATACCTT
>SIXB01005993.1:0-12723 GCA_007018985.1 Anopheles bwambae | reverse complement strand
TGTTCGAATGCGCTTCCTTTATTTAGGTTTTCATCTCTTATATGCTATTTAGTTGCTGACCGCATATAGGTCAGCTAACTGTAACTATGACTATTTTGATAACAAGTTTTATTTATATTTAATGCGACATGTACCTATGGTTTATGAATTGCGTAAGTCACTTCCTCGTTTGAACCGTGAGAACGGTTGACTACCTGTTTATGTTTGTTGCGTTTCTGAAGCGCGCGCTATTGCTTGAGGCGTGGTTTGCTTGAACTTTGTTTTAACTTGAGGTGTTTTAACTTGAAGTGTTTTACTTCTCTACATCCGCATATATGCTTTTACTTCATAATGAGGTCGTACGCAACAAACTGCTTGTTTGTTTCTTTGGAATTTCATAATTGTTCTAATATCGGATGATATTTTTTTTGTTTCTTTTAATTTTTAAAGCTTTCAAAGACTGTTAAACTTACTTTTCATGAACTGTTTCACAAGAAATTGATACACTGTATCGCCAGCACTATGATAAGATTATCCAGCATGAAAAACATTACTCGACTATGTACACATCTCATCAAGCGGATCAGATCGGTACTATGTAACAGTAGCCTAAGGCCAACTTTTCCAATCTAATTATCGATAGTTTCGACCGAAGTTTCTTATCACACACCGCAAACATGAACCGAGCTCGTTTGCCTCTATCAACTGTTCGTATCATAAAATTAGTGACGGTGACATAAAAAAACCTACAAACAGCATTATGAACTTGTATATACACCACTTACATCATTTTGTCATCCGCAAAAGATCCTATCAACACTTTGGCGCAAGCTCAACATCACATTATGTCAGCCGCGTAGCGCTAGATTATGCTCCTTCTCTGCTCCGATGACCGATATTTTCCACCTCAACAACTCATGGGACACGACTCGGAAGAGAGCGACGCGGGAAGAGGGCATAATGCATATCCTATAACTTTATCCCAGCTGCACTGCAACACCAACACTGTGTAAACTGTGCCCAGCAGCAACACAGGCCACCCCGTCGAGCGAGCGTTGTTCCGATGGTCTCCGACGGCTAAAACGCTCTGTTCACGCCATGATACAGCTTTATACCCTCGTACTGGCACAGCTATACGCACGTGACTGACCCCGCATGAAAAACTTTTCGTTGTCTCTGTCGCTCTCATCCCACCTTAGTCCCAGTGAGATAGCATGAAACATTTCAAACCAAACCGACGATGCTTTTATGCGATTTTTAACGCTACAAAACCATTTCCTAATTTGGCGCAAACCGTTTTACTACTCCCGAAAACCCACCCAGACCACCAACACTTGCTATGTGTGAAAAGTCTTTATCTAAGCGGGGACATACTGTGACCCACATAAGTCATCCAGTGACCATTTCAGGTACGGTTTGGCGTCTGTGTAATGCATGTCATAAAATAAACAAGATGTACGCGTTCCGTGGCGCAGATAAGTTTGTGCAAAAGTACCCATACAAGGGACAACTTTTGGTCCTGCACCGGATCTGCGTTTACAGCGGAAGTGAAGCACAGAAGCAGGACTGACGGGCAAACAGTTTGGCCTTTTCATTGCTAGTTTCCGAATCGCAATGCTATTTGTTTGTATTTGTTTGTATTGTTTGTTTGTATTTGTATTTGTTTGTTTGCTTTTCGTTCATACTTGTATCGATGTCGTGAATGTATGTGTTGTTATGTGTGTTTGTATGTGTGCTTGAAGAAGTTGGTTTAAAATGCTACACTCCGTACACCTACAACTACAAAAAAAAAAGAAAAAACACACAAATATTGCAACTGGTAATAAAACAACCGGAAGAACCATCGGTTTGTGTCTGTCTGCCTGTCTACGTGTGGGTGAGTTTTCGTTTACGATGCTGTGCGCAAGCACAACAAACCTTTGGAACGTTCGATTTGCTCTCGTAATTCTGAAATGCAACGACGTAATTCTTGTCTTATAGAGTGAGGATGGGCGAAGTTTAAAGATGGTCTCGTTCTTCGTTGGTTTTGGACACTTGGTTGGAATATTGGGAAAGTTTTCTTCTTAACCGGTTTGTTGCAAGTAAGGATGTTGTGTTAAGCACAAGGGAAGAAAAGATCAATGCGTTTATATTGTAAGAGTCCACAAAATTCGAAATCATTTCATGAAAAAGATTTTTAAACAAAACAAACATTCGTTTTCGAAAAGCTTACTGTAAAATTTAAGTTCTTATACCACCAAAAAGTTATGCCATTTTAGGAAAACTTGCATTTTCCGGCTCTTTTCGTCAATAAATGTTTACAAGAGCAGCACTGTCCATGTTATCGCCACCCAGCACGTGCATCGCTTCCTCCATTTTTACAATCTCGACTGACGGTGGCTGGCCATCATCATGGGTCGTAAAGTATAGACAGAACCAGCACAAACAAACATGCCACCGATTGAACGACGTCGACAATCAACACAGCGCTGATCGTCCTCCTTTTCACTGTACGTACCTTTTGGGTCATAAAGTCACAACAACGCGCAGTGCATGAGCTTGACTCGTCTCGGTGCCGTTCTCGTCAATGAGTAAGATGTAAACGAAACACAACACGCCACAGACACGCACTAGCCTGAATTTGACAACCAACAGGGCGTGGGGCGTTGCGTTTGATGGCTTCGTGAGTTCCGTTCGTTTGTTGTAGGGTGTAAATAGCTCACACACCAACTTCTACACACACGGAAGCCAGAACTTGTCACAGAAGGTATACAAACCCAAACGCCGTACCTATTTCCAACAATCCGTCTGTACCGCACTGGGATTGATTTTTGATGAATACTTTGGAGATGTTCAACCAGTTTGCAGATAAAGCACTTAACCGTCGATATCGCGCAGCGCCTGTTTGGTGCTTACGATGCATAAGTGATTGCTGATGAAATTATTAAACCACCTTTGCAGGTACTTTGCTAACAAACGCATCAACTCTCGGATTGTGCACGTGCAGCCAAGGGGCTTTGATCAACTATTCAAACAACATCCAAGCAAAGGTGGGCAGAATATTTGAACTGCTTGATGGTCAGCAGCCATCGATATTGTGCAGCGAATTGCTCAGAGTGTAAGTCGGTACAATTAACAATAATCAAACAGAATCGATAAGGATCATTGTGTGTACTCTCTTATTGTCAAAGAAGATTCAGTATTTCATGTGAAGATTTATGATTATGAATGATAGGGACAACATTTCGCGCAAAGTTGGTGGGTTGGTTGGTGGTATTAACTTCAGCTACAAACGCAATCTATCGTTCCTGCTGGGCTGGCGGAAGCTCAAACTGATTTCCATGAAACCCATACATAGGAAGCAAAAAAGGGGAAAAAATACTTCTGTGCTCAGAAAAAGAGGCTCTTTCAAATGTTTCAGTAAAAGAAATAAAGCTTCTTGAACAATAAAAACGAAACAGCCTCACTCTCACCAGCCTTGTCCTCCACAACCGCTTTGTAGTACATCAGTCTCAGAGTCATAATGCTGAATTATGTCGCTTGATTGCGTTCATTAGTGCAGTCCCCGTTTGTCGTTGCCGTTGCTAACTCTCAGTTGCGTTCGAAAGCCTTTTTGCTCTCCCTAAATAATATTTATTATTCAATTAGCTTTACCATTCGTTTGTTTCTTATCAGTGGCGTATCATCACCATGAGCGTAAATACACTTTCCCAACAACCCTATGAACGGGACGCAAGGAACAGCAAGACAGGAGCGAACCATGTGCTGTAAATCGTAGTATGTAATCACATTCGGAGAAATCAATTAGCGTCCAGTTGGGAGAGCATTTGTCGCTTTGGGGCAGGATATCAGACTGCTTCGCCGCACACGTGATAAAACCATTCGATGTATAGCCGCTTGGCATAGGAGCTGACTCAATGGATGTTGGTACGTTGTCAAGCAGTTACATGTGTATGAGATAGGAAACGATTGTGGTAATTGCTGCCAATCGGAACAAAGTGCTTTGGTTGCTTTAATAGCATCTCTCTAGTTCACAGTTTTGTATCTAAAAAATACTGTGATAATAATAACCGATCTAGCCTAAATATCTGGAAACAATAAATTGGTGTAAAAATTGTTCAAATAAGAATGTTTGACGAAAAATTTTCTTTGCCTTCGATAAAAGCGCTTGGCAGTTCTACAAATCACACAGCTCTTTCAACTGATTTTAATATACACTGAACATTTTAAAGATATATTCCTCTGAGGGAATCTTACTACATGCGTTATGAAGTATGAAAGAACGCAAATGTGAAATAAGAAAAAACAAAACATAAAATTTCATGTAAAAGAAACAATTCATATTGCCTATAAAGCAGGTTCGACAGCCTTTCGTAGGTCTTGTGATCAATCATGAGTCAACGTTACAAAGGGTTTAATAAATGAGCGTCCTACAAAATGATTTTCCGATGTTTCCTGTGATTCCGTGGTGTTCACCAACGAGGACTGCAAAATAGAGAGAATATATGGACAAGTACTGAAAAATATGGTATAATAGTAATTTAATTTTTTTCTTGATTAAATATTTAGAAAGGTATTCTAAAACCAGCTAAATGTAGTTTAGATTTTGCTTTGTTCGAAAGAGTTCAGTTCATGGAATGAAAAATTGACATTTAATGTAAAATTGACTTTACCACGTTTTTTCCATGAAAGCTTCTTCAAATCAAACGATAAGTATCGCAAGCAAATTGGAAGTAAAATAAAGCAGGAACAAAACAGCCCAACTACCATTCAAATACGGAAACGATGCGACACAAAAAGCCTCCCCATACCATGCTGCTAATGAGCATCAAAGGAACAACCACTGCTAAATACTCTCCCCAAAAAATTTCCACGATATTCAAAACATTGAACAAAAAGTTTGTTTTCGTCATGGCTCATTAGCACATTGTATAAATGGCAGATTTCTACGCTAACCACTCCCTCAGCGTGCTGTAACTTCCACCACTTACAGCTAACCAGACAAAAGCGGCCCAATTAATTTCTCCCATTAAAAGCGCTCCTCATCGAGATCCATCCCACAACGGCATACAACGTGAAGCCTACAACGGACCGAGTTTCAAAAAGATCCTCCAAAATGGTATCCTTTCCCAAGCTTACTTCAATTGGAGACAAAGAACGATTTTTCCCACTTTTGTGTCCGTTTTGTTTACTCAAAAGCTTCCACGCTATTTGCTGCCGTTAGTTGAGAGCAAATCATTATGTCTTCATTTTACAGCACAAAGCCAAACACGAAATATGCGCAAGGAAGGACCAAGTTTTAGTATTTTTGAGTTTCAAAGTCATCATTGTCATCCACTCGAGTGGATGCTTGCAAAATGAAATCTGCAGTCACTTGGGCTAGATTTGTTTTCGAGAAAATGACAACGAAAACCAATGCAAAGCAGTAATGGCTCTGTACTAATTGGCACGTGAAAAATAATACAATTATTCAGATTCATTATATAAATGAGGGAAAACCTGTTGTTGCTATGTAAATTTGCAGTCAAAAAAAACTGTGGCAATGGCAACAAGGGTGTGTTGTTCTTTTCCAGCTTGTTTGAAATTCAAACTCAAATTTCACAGTGCAATGTTCCATTTGCTTATCAGTTTACTCTTGTTTCCTCAACGATGTAGCTTTTTGCTTCTGTAGCGTGAACACAACACAACACAAACTTTACCATGTCCACTCGAGGATGGTGATTTTGATTTGTCAAAAGATTTTATTATTTTAATTCAAAATAATGATTTGCACTCGAGTTGACATAAAGTTCCATCATTTTTTTCACAAATCAAAACACTTCGAATGAAACACAGTCTCCACCGAGAAGAAAACTCAATGCTGCTCAACGGCAAATTATATTAATCAAAATAATACCAAAAATCAATTATCGTCATGTTTACCGCCGTCAAACTACGCAAATTTTTACTGCGACTCTCGGGACATCGAAAGACTGGCCAGTTTTCCAGAAGTATTGACACTCATAATAGACCTTTGCTTGTTATCCATCTGCTCTTTCGTTCGTTTGAAAGCAAAATCGGTGGCCAAAGTTCGTCCCAACAAATTGTTTTCAATTTCCTGCCGTGACAAACCAGGAAGCCGGGACGATCATCCAAGCTGGAAGGCCCTTTTTCTGGTTTGTCCTTTCGTTTACTTTATCTTCCTCAATAATTACTGCCCAAAGGCCCGAGTCAATGTGCAAATGGTGATGGGGAAAGAGAGAGAAAGAGTGAAATTGAAATACCGCTGCAACTGCTGCTGCAACTGTGTCGCAGCAAATCGATCTCCATTTTTAATCCCGACTCTGTTTTGCGGTAGATAAGCAATCGTGTGATAGCGGAAGATTGAACGGAAAATAAATTGTTCCTTATCGATTCCCCGAAGGCCCTGGTTCCAGAGTGAAGGAAGGAAGAAATAGCAAAGATCATACTGGTCGGCTTGCGATAAACCCCTCCCCTGACAAGTTCGTACGGTTTGATTTGTATTTGCTATTTCAACTGTTTCCCTTGCCATTTCATCCAATTACGCCATATCCAAGCCCAACTTTTCCTAACCGGTAAAGAAAAATACCCCACAAACTCTGGACCTTCTTCCCTGGACACCCTTTAAAATGATGAGGTTGAAATTTCTTGCATTCGCGCAAGCTCAAGCTTGTTCCATCTGCAGCAAACGACTTCACCGGGTTCGGATTTCGATAAAAACAATATTGGTGATTGATTTCTGAATTAAATTTCCATCTATTACTCTAGGTCCTGGAAGGTCAGATGGTGCACAGTTTCAGCCATTTGCATAAAGAGGCTAAAGGGAAGCAACTTTTTAACTTTTCCCTTGCTTGCTCTCGGTGATTGTGTCATTCGTTTTGTCGATCGGAAGTTAGTTGCGTCTCAGTCTGGCTTAAGGAATTGTGTTCCCATTTAAATTGTTCTTTCACTTCACTGTGATAATATCAAATGATTGCATGAGACAATTCTAATATTATTCTTATTCTTTTTTTTTGTCCTTTCCGATTCTTCAGAAAAGTTATGTGTTTTTTACATACTTAAGTAAACATTGTATAACAAACCTCTTGGCACACACATTTTAGATTAATAACATGATAAATTTAATCAGCAAAACAAAGCATTCTCTTCTTATCAAGGTTGGAGAACCACGAATCTTCCCATGCTTCCTAAAACAAATGATTGATTTGAGGGTGGCTTTCGTTTGCCCTCTAACTCTGCTAGCTCTTTTGCATCCTTCTTCGGCGGATATCATTCACCAAGACACTCGTCAGCTGCCGAATGTCCTTGTGCTGCCTAGATCTTGTATCGAGAAGCTCCACTTCAAATGATTGATCGAGCGAATTAAATTTCGATCGATAGCTTGGAGTCTTTTTGCTGGAAGGGTTGTCAGTTATCTCTCGTTTATTCCTTCTGTGTTATCATTCTTTCGCAGTCACCTCATTCAAGCAAAAAGGAGGCATATTGAGCAAAGGTTGCCATCAGAAGCTGGTTTTCATTTGTTAAATTGCATCATTTATAATATACTTAACTCATCGCATCGAACGAGCCGGCTCGAGGGACGATCGAAACGAGTGTGTCATGGAGTTGCACGAAGCTTGACAGGGTGAGTGACTCCTTTTGCGCATATTTCACTGCTAACGAACTGAAGTGCGAGAGTGTGAACAGGATGGTGTGCTAACGTATGGAGAAGGTAAAACATGCACGATGAAGCAAATAAATCGTGTCGGATATGAAAAATTATCTCATCCACCTTCTGTAATGATAAATGCAGAGGCATGCTAATAAATTTAGAATAAGAGTACAAAACATATTAAGTATAAACCTTAAATGAAACTAATGATATGTGAAGAAATTCAAGAAAAAGACGTTAGCATTTACTTGATTACTTGGGTTAAAAATGAATAACTGATATTGGATTAAAAGAGCTAACATTTCATAGAACATTTTCTGCCTTTTTCTATTTTCTCATACAGTGCAGCCAAATTTCACTGTCAAATACACGTCCTCAAAGCACTAGTCCTCAAGCATTACGGGAACGCAAAGCACCCCGTCAAGCTCATTGCTCTAATCGGCCCGGTTCAACCGACTACAGACAAACCCATTCATTCCCAACACGCAACTGCAATCTGTAGCTGAGCACCGTTTGCGCCGTATTTCCAGCGTCTGTGCGCCCGAGGCACTCTGCTGTGTTTGACGTTGACGTTTGAGAAATTAAAACATATTTTGTTGATTTCCATAACATAATTATTCAACCCTCTCCCAACATTCATCTTAACGATGCTTCCCTGCGTACCTTCCGGTATCGAATCTGGAATCGTTTAACCATGAAATACGAGCACTTTTGGGACCACCAAAAACGATCCCATCACCTGACGCACAGGGCTTTTGGGTTGAAATTCGGTTTGCTGCGCTGGCAGGAGATCCACATCTGGCAGCACAGTTCTGTGGCATCGTTTTCCGGTAAGTTGAATGTCACGTCATTTCTATGAAAATTTATAACCACTCATCTCACCTTCTCGTTTGTCTTTCATTTGGATCGCGGACGGTGGCAGAATGTGTCCAGAGTCCCAATTCACTGCATGATTTCCTTTCCCTCCTATTTAGTCTTCAGTAAGGTATGCAAACGACACCGGCAGTAATTGAGAGGAAAAGGATAAGGAATCTTTCAAATGATCATTATCAGTGAATAATATTTCACAACCCTAGTGGAACTAGGACACGATGTTTGCTTATCTCGATGCGAACACTACCGTCCTTTTGACCAAAACAATAAAGGTTAACTATTGCGGATGGAAACTCCCTGCGGCGGGCACACCTGTTCATATAAATTAAGCAGAGGTGATGGTGGTTTCAGCAATGATGAATCTTTTGCGCTTTGTTGTAGCTGCTGTGTCAGCGGTAACAGTCTAAGCTGTGTCATAAACATTTGACGTTTTGAAAATTATCACTATCATCAACAGTAATACGGCAATAACCCTCAGAGAGAAGTTTGAAAGTAAGTTCCTTATCAACTAATGTGTCGGTCATAGTTGAGAAGCTTTGTTCGTTTCACGCGATTAATCAATCTATTCATCGAACAAAGAAATGTCACATCAGGTTTGTTTTGCTACAATAAAGTTCAAATGTACAATAGTATAGTTTAGATCGAAATAATTAGAAATGATTACTCATTATAGTTTCTATACCTGTAAACGAAGATAATTTTAAACTTTTTCACATAAATTCAGAAGCTGAGTAAAACAGAAAGTCCGTTCGATGTTATATTTGCAAAAAAAACCGCTCTACAAATTCTTAGGATAAAATTTTCATCGTCTCATCCTACGCAGCAAGTTTCACGATTGATTTAATGATAGACATTTGGAGCCCGAGCTATTTGCTCAAAGTGCGAAATGGAATGCAATTAAATATAATGGCTCGGCTGTGTGCGTGTGTCGTAAATGACCGCATGATTACATCGTCCGTCCGCTAGGTTCAAATGGAACGCGTAATTGCATCAAAGGTTGGAATAAGGATTGATTAAATTTCAACGTTACTATTACGCATTTAGCACAATCGTTGTTGACGAGAAGAGATACGTTTGGTTGGATCTTTCGGCACAAATGGGAATTAATTATGTGTTTTGTTTGATTGCAAGGGAATGTAGGCTGCATTGCAGTTGCTTTCGAATGAATCGATTTGTGGGAGTGATTTGAATATGTCCTGAAACCTGAGTAATATGAGGAATATTTATAACTTATTTGATCATGAACTTATACTACTTAAGAGTATTGTTTATGCACATAGTTACACCATGGAGTATATACATTTAGCTGACCCTTCCTCAAACGTCCGCATACCAAGAATCTTATGTCACAGGATAAGCATGTATAAATTCATATAACCAATCGGAAGCAGTCTTTTCCGCTTTTATTCAAACTACCCCATTCAGGTGAAGGCTACATCTCGTGCCATAATCCTTTTTCATGCAGGTCCTCCTTAAAATGGCAAACATATAGCACAGTGCTCCAAACTAGTCCACTGTAGCCATCGGTTGTATAAAGTAAGCGGAAGCGATGAAAAAGGATCAACCATTTAATTTGTTCCCCACATCTCCCATATTAACCCTTAATTTGCCATGCAAAAGTCAGCAGCCCTGCAGGTGGGGACGAACCCCGACCTGAGAAGCGTTGAACACATCAAACTACCAGCTGCAGGTTCTTCTCATTTAAATCGCTATCATGCATACTTAAAGCAAGTGATTTCATGCTGAAGCCGAAAACAACTTTCAGAATCGGGAAACATTGAGGAAAATAAAATACGACGTTAAATTTTCTGGAATTGGGACGCGAGTATGATTGGTAATGAGGTTGATTATTATTGTACTTTTCGGAAGGGGTCTTGTGTTTGTCCTTCGAGTGCAAAGTTTCAGAATAAATTCATCTGTGTTCATCGATGTGTGCGAAAGAGATCAATCGTATCACTTGGCTATTTGATTAGCGCAGCTCGTCCATCAGCACGTACTGTTCCATGGATGAACTGATCGACAGTTCGAACAGACTATCAGGCATGGCCTTAAATCTTTTCCCCCTTTTCGCAATTCGAAGTAACTCGAGCGTTGGCAGGCTAACTCTGCTTACAAATGGCCGACCAAAGGCCAAAACCTTTCCTGCGCCTTATGGCTGTTGATGAACAAGGGAAAGTGATTTTCGGAATCTTCAGGGGTGAAAGATGAAAATTCCTGTAAGTGGAATTTCAATGTAGTCAGCTTGGTTAACTCCTTCGGAACTTCCAAGGCTGAGTTTTCTTTCAGTTTATGTCTTCCTGTTCAGGAGCTACTGCAGAGCTGATGGCTCTATTTTCAGCACCTCTAAATCGTGTTTTCTCTATTTTTCCTGATGCCGCCTGACTTAAAACAACACTATGGCCGCTTATCCCGGTCGATGTTTTCACTATTTCAAAATGCCCATGTGTATCTGCATATCCATCAGACGGCCCCAGCCACCCATTCCCACGAAGCTGTCCGGTTGTTTTGCTTTCCACACTCTGTCGTCGGTTGTGTTTGGTAAGCTTTGTTGCTTTGGGGTAAAACGTTTGAGGCTGTCGTTTCGCCGTAATCCCGGAATAGCCAATCAGATGGAAAATAAACTTCCAATAAAGTAACACCTACAAGGGGACTTCCTTATCCTTTATGGAAGAAAACTGTTCGAGGAGGGAAGTGGCTGAATGTTTCGACAGATGATTCGAACCATCCCTTTGTTTCGGATCAAATTTCCATGAAGAACGTTTGGTCCGATAATGGTTGGCTTTTGTTCGCAAGTTTGCTAGAATGTCTGTTAACTGGCCCTTTCAATAGCCATTGTGATGGTAAACTTTATCCAAAACCACGTGTTTTGTGGAGGTTTGTTTGGGAGGTGTTGGATGTTGTTTTCCATGAGGTGGATTAAGATTTTATTAGCTGCTAGTAAGACTTTGATATGTGGCTCTGAAGTATCGTGTCTACATCATTTACGCTCTTGTCTGCAATGTATAATGTTGATGGGATTAAAGCTTATTGCATAAACGCATTCACTTTATAAACTGACATTGATTGCAACGTAAAAAGCGTGTTTGTTCTTCTTTGTCCTGGTGTTATGTACTGTACCTTTACCTACACCATTATCTTTCAAAACATTAGATCTTGCTTCATCCTGTCACACAATATTATGCAACTAGAGATGAAGTCATCTGGTGACTCGATGGCCTAGTTCTTAATATGCAGGGCGCTTAATACAATCCCATAGAACTTAAAGGAAGAATCAATCCATAGGGAAGAATCAAAATAAGACTCATGAAAAAAATTGACGATATTGCGAGAATGAATGCAGTGAATTAATCCAGAGTGAAGCAAACCATTAAATAAATTTATGACTGGTTGTCTGCACTATAATGTTGTGGCTGTTTAGGATTTCCATCACGAATTAAAACTATTGTTTGCGCTGCGTCGTTGCTATAAACTGAAACGTTGAAGCAATTTTAACTTCAAGTCTTCACTTATCTTGCTGTAACACTCATTTCTTTGCTATCAGTAAAAATCAATTGATGATAGAATAATGCATGACACAAATTAAATCATACCTAAAATGGTGTCCATCACCATAATTCCAATCACTCTGTGTTAATTCAAGCGACGTTTGACAATCGAAAAACCTTTTTTCTACATTGACAATCATTTGAAAAACCACCAAAATCACGTAGCGATGTTTCCAATAAAGCCGTAAACACGATTCAATTTACAACCAGCTGAAACTATTCCCATGCATTTTGAGCAATCAATTTACTCGACACCTATCTGCAGCTCGAACCGTTCGATCGCTGTGAAGTAATCTCAGCGTAGTTCAGCTGTATTAGTGCACCCACGTCACCTCAAACAAGCGTAATCTTTCATTCGAAACAAGTGAAGCTGCGCGATGATTTCCCACTAAGAAACCACCTTCTCTTGCACCAAATACTCAATTGAAACTTGGAAGCAATTTTCTTACTCAATCTTCCCCCGTTTTACAAATCACCATGTGGCCGCCATGTTTCACTGTGTGAAAGCAACTGCTGCTCCAGAAGCTGTTGGTGCTATTGCCGGAAGTTTCTAATTAAAACTTCACATTCCACCTCGCTCGCTTGCGGTAGAAAAACTCACCCCAAAGCGGTGCTTTTGTAGTGGAAGCTCGCGAGGTTTGTGCTTCCCGGGAGTAGAAAGTTGTCTACTACTACACTTGTTGTGTTTACTCTTCG
>SIXB01005992.1:0-12724 GCA_007018985.1 Anopheles bwambae | reverse complement strand
TGTCCGGCCTCTGGCCCTGATGGATGGACGTATCGCCACGATCGTGTCTCCATCATTTCTGGCCCACACTCGCACTCATTTTACTCTCAGAGAGAGAGGGAGAGAGAAAGACAGACGCCGGGAGGCTACATCATTCATTATTGAAAGAAATCTATTTTAAGCATCAAGCCCACCAGCAAACCCACCATCCCCTTCCCTCTCCCCCTCCTTAGCATAAATGTGCTGTCCACGTTTCTTTTTTTTGCGTCTTTTTTGCACTCTTCTCATCTGTCGATTTCGGTTATTTTTGTAGCCCGACGTGGAATTCCTACAGGGGAGGAAGATCAAGGAAGAGGTGGAACACACACACACACACCCTCAGGGCCTTCGGTTGAGATTGAGGGCTGAGGGGAAGGCGGAGAGTTGTGTTCTCACCCACGTACCCCAAGAGTTTTCCCCGGCGAAACAGCAGCAGCCGCGTTTGTGTGGTGGCGGTGGTGGGCTTGACTTTTTGACGTCTATGCTACACTTTCCATTCGGGTGGAGTTGCTTTTCTGCTTTTATGGAGAGCTTCGCGCGCGGGTTTTTGCTGTGATGTGAAAGGAATTTTCTTCCCTACAACACCGCCCCACTGTTGCACTGCACTGTGTTGCGTATCGCGTTTACAGTTGATGTTAGCTAATTTCGGCCAAATCGTGCGCTGGAAAGGTGGAGAAAGGCACACAAAAAACCTTGAAAGCAACTGGAGCAATGTGCAATGTGGATGTTTGAAAGATCGTAGAGGGGGGGGGGGGGGGGAATGAATGAGGTGTATTGTGTCAATCATAATTCAGTACATGTTTAGTTTCACGTGCCAAACTGTGGTTCTGATTTGTTTTGTGTGTCACCTCCACGCTTGAATGTTTATTGCGCTTTTAAGCCCTGAAATTGCGGGGAAATTATCTTATCATTATCTTGCCATCAGTATAGAGTTTGTCGCACGTGTCTATTTTTTTTTTAAATAAACTTTAAAGCTACTTTTTGATGTGTAAAATCCTTCTAATTGCAACTCTCTATCTTCTTGTGCATTTTAGACCACCCCAGAGCGGCGGCAGGGCGGATGTTTCCAGCAGCATTCAGTGATTGCAATATTCCACGGCAGAACGCTTTTCTTCTCCACCTACTCCACTGCCAAGCGCCAACCACATAAATCCCCCCTATCACTGATCACGCTGGATTCAACGTGGCCACGATCTGCATGCGAGGGAAGCGGTAATCGGCACCGAGCACCGCCCATTCCTTTCCCTATCGCTTCATCATGCTTCCGGATCACCGGATGTGGTGAAGCTGTCGTGCCCGCCCTTTCGTTAAACAGTGCGCCGTTGTTCCCCTCATCTCTCTCTCTCTATCCGTTCCAGCAAAACAGGAAGGAAGTATATGTGTGTCTGTGTGTGTGGGTGTGTGTGGCGGGGGAGGCCTCGGCATTAGACGAAAGCATGCAAACGATCAACAGCGATTCGTCACTGTATGATTCATCGTTCATCGCTTGTTTGATGGCTCAATCGGGCACTCTAACTCATCATCATTACGATCATGAAATCCATCATGAACATTGGCGCAGTTGAATCATTCGGCAATACTGCATCGTTTCTTTCGTTCTGCCCATGACAAACGTTCCTCCTTTGCAGTGCCATTTCCTTCTTTGCAAGAAGCGGCGAAAGGAATTCGCAAAGCCCCTAACCCCCGGAAAGAAGCGCCCAGTGGCGGTGTGTGGACCACCTATTAATTATTAATGTGCCGATTTCCGGTTGACGTCAGTGTATGTGTGTGTGTCTCTTGGTCTTTATGTGCGTGCTTATGTTCCGGAATCAACTCAGCTACGAACGTTCAATGAACCCCCGGTGTCGCCTGTGTCCAGCGAGAGCGCACTTTCCGGGCGCATCTTCACCCGGCCATGCAACAATGTATCGAAGGCCAGGTGCTGCTGCTGCTCGCTCACTGCATCATCGCTTTGTCACATGTCTATTGTACTTCATCAGGTGCTCTGGTGGATTTGAGAAAACCCGGCACATGTTGGAGTACACTCTATGTGCTGACAAGAATTCGTCCGTGCGTGGTGAGCAAAGGCGTGATTGTTGCGCGTGCCTTTTGGTTGTGTTTGGTTAACAGTGATAGCAAAAGTGTATGGATAAAACACAGTTAATTAATAATTTTCCAAATGTGTATCGCAAAAAAAGACTGGAAAATAAAGAGCTTCCCGTTTGTTTTGTTAACCAATATCACAATTCAATTAGTTACTTTGAAGGTTGAATTTGAAACAAACGAGAAAAGAATAAAAAATGCAAAATAACTTCTAATTTACTACGTATGATAGATTGACTCACAATAGGGTAACTGAACAAAAAAAGTGTAAAAATTATGACCACCCCTACTTTTTTAAAAAAATTTGTTTAACTACTATTTTGTTGTTTTTTTTTTATTCAGAAGAAACGGCATTTGCCATATTGCTAATTATTATTTTGTTATTTGCCCTCAAAAAGGATGTTTTTCACATGAATTTGCTAATTGCTTAGCAGTTATACTACTAATTAGGTTCAATGTCTTGCTTTATTCCGTTTACATGTCGTTTATTTATTATTTTTATCATCCCTGATATAAAAAAGTGACTATAAACATCCAGAAAAATAAATTTTAAACTTTTTTGAGCCATTTTATTTATATGGTTATATGTTTTCAAATACATATACTTAGTCTTGGCGAATGGTTCTTCTTCTTCTTCTTCTTCTTCTTCTTCTTCTTCTTCTTCTTCTTCTTCTTCTTCTTCTTCTTCTTCTTCTTCTTCTTCTTCTTCTTCTTCTTCTTCTTCTTCTTCTTCTTCTTCTTCCTCTTCCTCTTCTTCTTCTTCTTCTTCTTATTCTTCTTCTTCTTCTTCTTCTTTGGCCCTAAAACCGTTGTCGGTCAAGACCTGCTTGTACCACTAGTGGGCTTGACTATCAGTGACTTATTGTTTACACATATCAGGATAGTCAGTCCTACGTATGAGGGCACGATCCATTCGAGGCTTGAACCCATGACAGGCATGTTGTTAAGTCGGACGAGTACGAGGACTGTACCATTAGACCGGCCATATGGATGCTATCACATCTTATTCATGATGATCAATTAGAAGTAGACGTATTCACAATCAATATACTAAATGCATAATAAGAAAATTAAAAATCAACATCAGCCATGAAAATCTCTTGCTCTTGCCGTTCCTGCATCTAGGTAGAATTGTAAAGGTAGAGACTTAAGTTTTGTATTAAAACGTGTTGTTAAAAAAATTTAATTTAATTGCTGAAATATTTTAATAATTCACGTGTTGTCAATAATTTATCTTCTCAATAGAGTATACATTCAACACAGTTTTATTTATGTAAAACATATATATTGTAGCGTTCTTTGCTTACACCACAGCCTCATATTTTTGCTCCTGTCAAAACATAACGACCATTTTGTTCCAAAGGAAACCTTTTAAAAATTTTAAAAACCACATGATGAAAAAACATGATGTTAAACTAAAAAACTTATTTTTTTCACGCAATTTATACATTAATGTCATGTGTCTGGGTACACATCATTATTTCTCTCTAATTATTTGCTAAATTCTTCTTCTTCTTTGGCACAACAACCGCTGTCGGTCAAGGCCTGCCTGTACCCACTAGTGATGTGAGCTTGGCTTTCAGTGACTTACTGTTATCATAGCAGGATAGTCAGTCCTACATATGAGGGCACGGTCTATTGGGGACTTGAACCCATGACGGGCATGTTGTTACGTCGTACGAGTTGACGACTGTACCACCAGACCGGCCCAAATTCTTACGGGGCTAAATTCTTACGAAAGCTTATTTTCCAGACGGTCAAAATAGCAGCATTTTGATCAATAATGTTATTTCCTGATTTAGTAATTTATTTATAAATCTTATGTTATGAAATGTTCATGGACAGTATGAAACATTGTTTCTCATATTGTTCAATGCTCAAAAGACATTACAAACGGGTTAATTTGCCAATAATTCATGTTCGCCCCACCTAACCATTGAACCTTACTTTCTCCTATGTATGTTTTCCGCTGCTCACATATACTGTATACATATATTTTGTAGACTTTGTTCAAAGCTTTTTGATCTTATATGGTTAATTCTTATTCTATATCTGCCTGTTTAAAATTAAAACTTGATTGTGGGAAAAAAATGTACAATATGCATTGTAATAAGATTTACTTTTGTGCACAATTGCTGTTGTGTTTAGGTTGAAGACCACTCATCTATCCAAACCGTACACTAAAAAGTTCTTAGAAATAATACGCTTTAGGATGACAAAGGTACAAAAAAATTAAGTAGCATACATAGCCGTTCGTGATGAAAAAAATATACTGAATAAATGTACAAAATGAGTGCAATGACATACAAACGCGTTTTACTTTTTCTTATTATACAAAAACATGAAAATTGTAACTTTTTTCTTAAAGTTTAGAAAAATCATTCACGGACAGTGGGTATAGAATCTAACAAATGTGATGAAAAATAAGAAATAATTTTAAATGGTCCTCTAGTTATGAATTATCATCATAAAGCTTGAACATCTTTAAGGAACTTCTTATAGAAAAGATCTGGAGATAATATCTGAATAGGGACAGATCCCGTGGTACAGTCTTCAACTCGCACGACTAAACAACATGCCCGTCGTGTGTTCAAGTCTAGAATTGACTGTCTCCCCGTAGCAAGAACTGACTTATCCGGCTGCGTGTGGTACTAAATAAATAAACCTGTATAGGCCGGCATGTCCGCGTTCAACGTTACGGCAAATAGAAGGAATATTTGAATAATATTACAACTGGTTTCAGAAGATCAGAACAAATTAATTTCATTAGAGTGAGGTGTGAAACTTGCTA
The DNA here is from genome assembly GCA_007018985.1 of Anopheles bwambae. Lineage (NCBI taxonomy): Eukaryota > Metazoa > Arthropoda > Insecta > Diptera > Culicidae > Anopheles > Anopheles bwambae. The sequence goes on along the minus strand of SIXB01005992.1, from coordinate 7,833 downwards.
GCTCTTAAAACTTATTTGAATTAGAAAAAGATGATTTGCATAACAGGTTGGCTGATAAGTCCCCGGTCTGACACATAGATGGCGCCGCTAGTATTAAATGCATGTTTTTTTTATATAGTATCAACCTTCAAATGATTCGTGTCAAAATTTGACGTCTGTATGTCAATTAGTTTGTGAGACAGAGCGTCTTTTGTCAAGCAACTTTTGTTATTTTGTTGTTCCACCAAGACAACGCACCGTGCCACAAGTCATTGGGAACGATGGCAAACATTCATGAATTGGGCTTCGAATTGCTTCCTCACCCACCGTATTCTCCAGATCTGGCTTCCAGCGACTTTTTCTTGTTCTCAGACCTCAAAAGGATGCTCGCAGGGAAAAAATTTGGCTGCAATGAAGAGGTGGTCGCCGAAAGTGAGGCCTATTTTGAGGCAAAACCGAAGGAGTACTACCAAAATGGTATCAAAAAATTGGAAGGTCGTTATAATCGTTGTATCGCTCTTGAAGGGAACTATGTTGAATAATAAAAACGAATTTTGACAAAAAAAATGTGTTTTTCTTTGTTAGACCGGGGACTTATCAGCCAACCTGTTAGGTCTGTAAAACATGGTGTAGGTACTGAAGACATCAAGTTATGTCATTGTCATTGATTAAAATTAGCAACAATTCTAAGTAATAGCTCCAACATATCCTGTCCCATACAATCTCTGCAGACTCTGCGCACTTTGTTATAAACTTTCGTTGACAAATCACTATACAAATTCTACTAAATCTCCTACGCTAATTCCTACGCTAATTCATACGTTAATTCCTACACTAATTCCTACGCTAATTTTTACGCTGAATTCCTACACTATTCCTACGTTGTACATTGACTACCGGGTATGGTTTGTCGACTGGAACTTAGATTGTATTGGTTCCAGACCTGGACCAGGTCCAAATAACATTCCGAATCCGAATCAAGTACAGTTCCTAAAACATTTCCTGCATGGTATGGGTTAATGATCGATTCCAGAACCGGTATATATTCAGTATCAGTTCCAGGTCCTTTATGAATTTACTTTCAGTTCCAGGACCGATATGGATTCATGAGTAGTTCCAGGACCGGTATGTGTTGTGTATCAGTTGCAAGTTCTTTATCGGTTTACTTTCAGCTCCATGACCGGTGTGGGTTCATGGAGCGTTCCAGGACCGGTGTGCGTTAATGATCGGTTACAGGACCAATATGGGTTCATGATTGGTTCCAGGACCGGTATGGGTTCATGATTGATTCCAGTACAGGTATGGGTTCATGATCGGTCCCAGTTCCCGTATGGGATCATGATTGGTTCCGTGACCGGTATGGATTCATGATAGGTTCCAGGAACGGTATATCCTGAAATCGTGGTCTGTTCCAGGACCAGTATTGGTTCATGATAAGTAATATGGCCATGATGGGGTCATGATAAGTACGGTATGATTTCATGATAGGTTCGAGGACCGGTATGGGTTTATGATCGGTTTCAGGATCATAATGGGTTCATGATAGGTTCTGGGACCGGTATGGGTTCATGATAGGTTCGAGGATCGCTATTGGTTCATGATAGGTTCCAGGAACGGTATGTGTTCTTGATAGGTCCTAGGAACGGCATGGGTTTATGATCGGTTGCAGGACCCGTATGGGTTCATAGTCAGTTCCATGACCGGTGTGGGTTCATGATTGGTTTCATGACCGGTAAGGCTTCATGATAGTTTCCAGGGTGGGTATCAGTTGATGATAGGTTCCAAGACTAGTATGGGTTCATGATAGGGTATAGGGCCGGTATGGGTTTAGTATCAGTTCTAGTACCGGTATGGGTTAAATATAGATTCCAGTACCGGTATGGGTTCATGATCAGTTCCTAGATCTGTATGACCAGTATCATTTCCTGGACTGGTTTGGGTTCAGTATTGGATCTTGGACAGGCATAGGCTCAGAAACCAGGTGACGGACCGGTATTAGGTCATGTGCAGTTCTTCAAGCAGAAAAGATGTAATGGTATCAGGACCAGATTGGGCTTGATTTTGGGTTTAGGTTAGGGGTTTTATGTTATAAAAAGTTTAGAGACTATTGTTTTCAGTGTACTCCTTACAGTAAAGGGGAGGAGAGTGTTCAGTTCAGTTACGACACCAAAAATCGAAAGGAGCTATGAAACACCATGCAGCGGGACCACTTTTCTGGCTGATAGAGGCCATCATAAACTGGGTTCAGTGCAAGGTGAGAGTATCGAACTTGATTTTATAATCGTTCGAATCTCACAGGGGTCTGAGACAAAGTCTGTCTGGCTGTCCTGTCTGCTCTTGAACATCGCTTTGGAAGGTGCCGTGCAAAGCATGGGGCTAGACAATGACATCCGTAGTATCATCTTCTACCGGTCTCTCCAATTTCTTGGCATCGCGGATGACATCGATATCATCGACAAGGCAATAGCGATGGTGTGTGAGACGTACACCCGACTCAAATGCGAAGCAGCAAACCTACTGGCTTCTTTAAATTGATAGCGAATCAATACGTTGAAGATTAAATACCTGCTTCCTGATTTTTGAGCCTCGGATAGGACCATCCTCGGAAGCAGGGTATTTCTCGACTACGACATCCTCAAGGTGGTAGAGAGAGATTCTGCTATCTTGGAACGGTCGTTACTTCGGACAACGACATCAGCATCGAAATCTGGAGCATTAGTTGGAATAGTTCTTTAATTCACAAGCAGATGTCATTATCTTGACCAGCAGTGCCATCTATTAATGAGTAGCTAAACAATCAAAGTATGATTCATAATTTTATAGCGATTCCCAACTATCAAAATCTTGAGCCCGGGGCAGTGCTTTTTCGCAAGCGATTTAATCAGGCGTGCTGTAAAAATCGTTGCGAATCGTCGTCCGACGTTATCTGTCTAGTCCAACAAACAAAAACAAAAAGAAAATAAAAAAGGGAGATAGATAGAGATATATAAACTACGTTCTAGTCCACAAATGACAGTCATGACTCGCATTCGATGGAGCTGCCACCGGTCTAATTTAACCATACCCTGCAATGAAATGTATTGTTTTATCTTTCTTTTAATAACATGCCAACTTTCAACTTATCTGATAGTAATGCATACTGTGGTAGTGTGATACTAACGACAGCGATCGTTAGATATCAGTAGTGGTGTCGTGCCATCAAAACTCATACAGCATCCCGGAGCGTACGAACAGATAATAAAGATCTGCATGGTTGATAGTTATCAACCGAGCAAACCACACGTGTTATTATTGAGTACCACACATACGCATACTAATAATATCCATTTTACTATTTCCTTGATTTTAAGTTTTCAAATTTCACACACCAACGGTGTTTTGCTATAAAAACATCCCTTCCTTTTCACTCCCCGCCGTGGAGCTCGTTCACAGCTGTCAACTCGGCGAGCGTGCCCCGGTCGTCGTAAACAAACTTGACAGACACGCGAAACGAGAAGGAAAAATAAAACAACTCGCTCGCTGCTCTGACGCCCGCCGCGCTTTGTGCCGTGCTCAGCAAAGTTTCGCCAAATTTTCGTGCCCTTTCGCGTGCTAACGGTTTGAAAAATGTTCAAAAACACTTTTCAGTCCGGTTTCCTCTCGATACTGTACAGCATAGGCAGCAAGCCGCTCCAAATTTGGGATAAAAAGGTTCGCAATGGACACATCAAGCGCATCACGGACCAGGACATACAGTCGTTGGTGCTGGAAATCATTGGCACCAACGTGAGCACCACGTACATCACCTGTCCGGCCGATCCGAAAAAGACGCTCGGCATCAAGCTTCCCTTCCTGGTGATGATAATAAAGAATCTAAAGAAGTACTTCACGTTCGAGGTGCAGGTAAGTGGAAAGCCGGCATCCGTGTACCGGTAGCATTATCGGGGCAGTGGTCCGGCATTTTATGTAAAATAACGTCCCGTTAAACGTTCATTGCCTTTAAAGCACAGGTAGCCATTCCTGCAGGAATGGCATATCTCCCTTCAATTGCCGTTGAACCTCCCACACCCCAGGCATGTGAAAGTTCAATGATTTTAACATAACAACGGAAGCGACATTAAAATCCATGCGGAAGCACAGTGGAAAGTGTCATGACCGTTGTCATAACAAACCAATCAATGGGGCGTGGAGGTGCGAATGCATGTTGCTTGATGCATGGGCAAAGCTAAAGGGTAGGCTTTGCTTCATTTTACGCTACCGCTTAGCATATGCTCATTTTAATGGTTTACTTATTCATGCATTTCTACTCATAACTGTTTTAATGGCTTGTAAAAAAGCAACTTTTAATTCAATCAAACAAATTTCACCAAACAATGCCAGTGTCGACCGCAATATTTGAAGTTTGTTTAACGTTGCCCGGGGTTATCGGCCGAACAAATCAGGTTCAAGCCAAACATTGCCCCCTTTCTGTCTGTTGCGGTATATTGGCAGGCGACAGTGGGGCGGTTCTGCTATGCTAACTTTGATTTGCTAGCAAAGTTGGTAGGTCACTGCCTCCGCCAGACACAGCTAACACTCACCTGTATTGGTTGCACTGTACTTTCACTAAACGAATTAATTAATCTCGCTTTCTTGTGACGCTTTAGTTTGGTTCAGTGTGCCAAATTGAAAAAACGGTCTGTATTTATTTTGACATCCTTCTACTCTTCATTGCCGTTCTTCATTTTAGGTATTGGACGATAAAAACGTTCGCCGCCGGTTTCGTGCCAGCAACTATCAGTCGACGACGCGCGTTAAACCCTTCATCTGTACCATGCCGATGCGGTTGGACGAGGGCTGGAATCAGATCCAGTTCAATCTGTCCGATTTTACCCGCCGCGCCTACGGTACCAACTACGTGGAAACGTTGCGCGTGCAGATACACGCCAATTGCCGAATACGCCGCGTGTACTTCTCCGACCGGCTGTACTCGGAGGATGAGCTGCCAGCGGAATTCAAACTGTTCCTGCCGATACAGAAGCCCCAGTCGAAAGCGATTGCCCAGCAGGCCTGCTAACACAGACGCACAGACAGCGAGATACATTCGGAGGAGAGTGTGTATTTTAGGTTAAGACGCAGGCGTGTGTTCATAACATATTTGCGTAGGACGATGCCGTTTGCAGTTGATTGCACATTATCGAGAGCGTGTGAGTTTAGTTTACCTTTAGGCTAAGTCTTTCATATACACATACAAACAAAACATGTTGGCAGATGGAAAATTATAAAAAAGTGTCCTTAAACAATGATCCAAAGCTTAATGTACCGCGTACAGCATCCACCTTCCGCTGCTGTACGCCTTTATGGGTTGCTTGCTAAATCACACACCCCAAACACCACCGGCTTAACCAATAGTTTCGATGTAAAGGATCTGTTTTGGGAAACTGCGAAACGAAACACCTGCACAAGTACGCACATATCGTAAAATCGTGCTCGTAGTGTGAGTGAGTCACACAAATGTAGGTTTAGTTAATGTTTGATTACCGCAACTGCCATGCTTTTTAATTTATTCTGTGAATTAAACAAATGATTGAATAATAAAACCAAGTGGCGCTCTTTGCTCAAGTTTTGAATAAATACGAACAGTTTTTCATTTACTGTATCGTGACTGTGCGGAAAGGGGCAAGTTGACTGAACGTTGTAAATTCCATTATTTTAAATCGTCTCGACAAGGCCTTAATTTTATGACAAGGAAAACTGATACAAGTATTTATTGAAAAATGATAGCTACTTAATTTTTTCTCTTATCTTTTGACAATTTAATTTTTATTACGAGAACATGTTGAACTTATTTTTAATAAAATTCCAAATATTTTCTTTTGATACCCCTTTTCTCTACAACCGGCATACCCAGGTGTCCCATACATTTTGCATAGGTAGTTATAGCTTTTAATTTGAAAACTTCAATGACTTTTGATGTAATGAAGGTTGAAATTTCAAATTTGGTTTAGAGATAAAGGCACTAGTCTCATTTAATTTGTTGAAGAAATGGGAATTTTAAAGTTTCATTGTCTATTCTTTTTAAATATTTTGTAATACATGACAACCAATTTTTTCATGAGCAGCCTTTAATGCTGCACCATATAAAATGCATTAGTAATTACTTACTTCATTACTTACTTTATGTTCTACTTTTTCCTTAAATGTGCTCTCTTCTAACCATATTTCAATTATAAAATATATAATCATCTGAAAAATGTATGGAAAAAGGTACTTTCCATGTATTTTACATATACAGTCTTTCCCCGAGTTACGCGAATAATGCGTTCCGGAGACATTCGCGTAACTCGGATTTTCGCGTAAGTCGAATATCACGTTTTACAGTAAATATATACTTTCTTTATCATGATTTTTGATTGAATTTAGTTCATTTATGTAATTTATCACTTATTTGATTCAATTGGTGTGGAGAATTCAGTTATTTCTGACTTTTTAGTGAATTAAAATTTTGAAATATTGCTAATTATTTTTCATTTGACAATTGATGGAGAAAATTGTACTGATTTGACATCTGAACTGTCAAAAATAAAAAATCGCGTAACTCGAATTCGCGTAACTCGAGTGTCGCGTAACTCGGGGAAAGACTGTAACAGCATAGAAAAATCTAAATTGAAAAGGTGACTTGTCAAAATTTAAAAACAATATTGAAAATAATAAACGAGATTTAAAAACTCCTATTTCTTCACTAAAATAAATGAGACTAATTTAAACTTAAATTTTCAAAGCAAGAAATGTTATTGATGTTTTAGTTTGACAAATAGTAACTTCCAATACAAAATGTATGAAATACCTGGGTATGCCGGTTGTAAATATGAATGTGTAAATTTGGTCATTGAGACAACGGTTAATTCAAAGAGAAAGAAAAATATCCCCCATGCTCCCCATTTTAATCCCTTCTGTCAAACTTCCAAACGTCAAACTGTCATTTATTGCCGAGCCGATCCGACACGAGCCGCCGATATTTGCGCAATCGCATTTGTTGCCAAACAAAGAGTCGTGTAAACAAGAACAGCAAAAACAAGATGTTCGTCGTTCTCGTCGTCGGCCCACGTATGGAAAAGCGGTGCGTACCGTGAGGCGAAAGGTCATTATCATCACTGCAACTGCATCCCGCGAATGCAAACGTTGCTTCACCGCCGAACAGTGCGAACCAGCTAGCCGAACGAACCATTTCGTAAACCGTGCTATCATCAGCCGGCCAACATTCAAACTCGCTCGCGGTGCCTCAGGTTTCAAGGCAATTGGTGCGGTTTCAGGTAGTTTTGTCGTTCAAGCACACCACCACCACCACCCACATCCCCAGGAGGAGGAAATGTTTAACCTGTTCGCGGGCAAGGACAAACCGGCGGCCAGCGGTGGACCACTGCAGGGCTACAAGGTGACGGATGTCGAGCGGAGCCGCAAGTACGGCGTGGCCGCCGACTCACTTCGCATGCTCCGGGCGAAGGCGTCGGAAAAATTCAAGGTAAATAACCTGGCAAACCCTATCCCCGGGTTGGTGGCATTGACCTGTTTGGCAGCTTGGCGTCGCCTATTTTGGCGTCCCCTAGATGCGCTGACCCGTTGCATTGAATGCATCGAAGCGGAAAGGTCAAAGGCTTTTTATAGGCAATTCCAAAAATGGGAAATGTCCTTGATAAGGGGGGATAGGAGTAGCGGTCGATGTGTGTATGTGTGTGGTACGTAAATAGGAAATATGTCAAGGTCACATTGGAGAAACTAGGTCTGGTGTGTGGGATAAACTGATAATTCTTCTGCGAGTATATGAATGAAGTAATATTATCTTTTTATACATATTGCTTTTTCTTTACAGATACCAGAATGTCGTGTGTATCTTGC